>JAAEAF010011776.1:0-17452 GCA_011037195.1 Triatoma infestans | reverse complement strand
AAATGAGAACTGTGGAACACCTTACTAAGAACTGCATAAATATTCAGCAACTAATTCCCCGCGAATACTCTAAATTTGATCATTGTTTAAGATTTTTTAAGGAGCCGACTTTAATCAGAGCAGCATAAATACTGATTTATAGTGAAGTTAGGTGAACTACAATTGAAGACATTTTTCGCTTATTTATGACCTTTTCGATGAAATTTGTTTCGCATCTATATCTAATTGTAGCATTTTGAAGGTATATTGAAATGATGCAACAGTGGGTAGGGCCTAATAAAATATCGTGAAAACAAGACGACTGGTCGGCATGCTGTTGCCTCCTTATATCCCTGAATGGTGGGTACCCAAACAAGAGCAATACTTGATTATAACTTCTCCTACTGATCAGTATGCTCTTGAATTCTTGAATTTCTCCATACCTATTTTTTACAGACCATATGAAAACTATGATAGCCTAAAATTCTAAAAGAAGTCCGACTTGAATCAGAGCAGCATAAATATAGTGTTGCAAATATGGCTTTTTTTTTTAAATTACAATCATAAACAAATCAACAGAACGAGGCCATGCTTTTGTTTAAATAATAATGAAATTTCTAAGTATTAAATCAATATTAATTACATAAACTTGATTAATTACTCCAGGTGAACGTATAATAATTAAATGCTCTCATTATTATTTAAAGAAGAAAAATAATAATATCACGAGAGAGTATTATTTATTTTTCTTATCTTATTTAGTTTATCTTACTCAATAAAATATGATTTAAAAAAAAAAATTAATAATAAAAATAATAATAACTCTATTGGAGTAATTAGTAGGGCAATTAACAGTACACTAGAAGGATGCTGAAATGTCATTGTTCTAATGGATATATAACTTATTAAGAGCATCACGATTAGAACTGCTGCTGAAGTATGTAGAGCATCAGAGGTGAAGCAGATTCCCATTGTTAGTGCATTGTTTCATTGGCAAGTAGATTTTATTTTTTATTTTTAACATTAGAATCATCAAGAGTTTCTTGTTATTTGATAATCACTAGAAAAATTCCACTTCATTAAATAATTTTTTTTTTTTAATTAATTAAGGCGCTAATTTATTATGTGAATGTTGAAAATAATGCTAAAGAGCTTTCCAAAATGAAAGCAAAAAGAAAACGACGGGCGTGGCATTCATAAATTACAAAATGATTGAAGAGCAAAGTTAAGATGACAGTAATTGAATCAACTTTTACATAGGTAGGTAATGTCCGGCTCAAGGAGGCCCAAATAATAATTGAATAGAGACACTGTCAAAAGATGAAGTCTGCAAGTCTGACAGCTTCTTGGCCGATAATTGGCTGAAGGAAGGTTAAATTAATTAAATCGCGTAGTAACATCACATCTTAACAACATTTGTCCAAAATGAAGTTCAATGGAGGAAGCAAGCAAGGCTTACCAAAACTCAAGGACATAATTTCCCAACTTTCCCATTACCAAGACAGAATTCCCTAATGTCTAGAAGAAGAAGAAGACTGATTATTCAATAATGATTTGTAATGTAACCAAAATTTAGCTTAAGATTTCCAATTATAAATAATATTCTATCTAATCTTAGTTAATACTTCATTTCTTTCAATTATTTAGTAAACTTTCCTTGTAGAAAGCTATCATTTTACAAAAAAAAAAAAGTTAACGGTATTCAAATCTTTGTTTTTCGACCAATTAAACCGCAAGTATTAATTACCGGAAGTTTCAGTCTACACTAGATAATTTGTAAAAGAAAATAATTGTAACAAGCTTAATCTCACCGTTAATTCATTAGATTAATTCAAGTTAATTTATTACATCTACTATCCTATCAAGGCCTGATAGACCACTAAATTTTGAAATACACAATATTGTATATCAAATACTAATATTAAGCATTGTGCGTAAATTGGAAGAATGATATCTCAAACGGGGTCTGAAAATTAATTTTGCAAAGACTAAGTATTTAGCGGTTGGAGACAACGGGACCGATTTACCTGGAGGTAAATAAGATCCCCACTGTAAAAGAGTATAAGTCATTAAATACCTCGGATCAGTAGTCAACAGAGACGGTAGCTCCAAGGTGGAAGTTAAAAAGAGAACTGTTTAAGCAAGGAAAGGCAACAAGGGCTCTTTATCTCGTTTTATGGAATAGAGGATTGCCTCGGGAGAAATTTGCCTTCTGCAAAGTACAGATCAGAGCCCTGAATAAAAATGACAGTTTCAAGATCAATGGTGAATGCCATAGACATGAATTTTTGGAAACAGTGCATTCGGAAAACCAGGGCTGTACAAATGAGATTATAAAAGCAAGAAGAAATTAAAGACCGCAAAGATAATAGACGGTGTAGTGGGGGAAATGCATGGTGAAGGAATTAACAGACAGGAACCATTGGTGTCCAACTGGACTACTACAATAAAACAATCCTGAGAAAGGGATCACGCCAGGAAAAATAGTACTAAGAGAAAAATCATTACCAAATGTACAGACATGATATTCCTGAAAGACATTAATCTTTCTGCAGGATAGACACTTCATCTCTTATAATTAATGTGTAATTAAATCTCTTGTTATTAAGGTTATACAGCTTGTGTAGTATAGTTAATTAGTTAATTAAGAACGAGCTAATATTAACGTTTTAATGCCAGACACTTAAAGCGGTAAAATTGTAAAAAAAAACAGAAAGTTATATAAGCATAATTGGAATACATTTTATTTACGTATTCACGATAGACCATATTTTAAAACGTAGACTATATGTTTCATCTGTTAGGGGATTCAGGAAATTTTAAAAGTGAAAGTGACATAGTTTATAAAATAATATAGTAAGAAAAACTCACACATTTCACAGTTCTGTTGACAAAAAGATTTTCACAGATACTTTAAAATCGGATTTTTTACTAAATGTTTATAATTTCCTTAACTCCCACCACATAATGCGAAGAGGAAAGTATCTGGCATGTAGAGAGCAGCCTAACATCTCTGCAGTAGTATGTATGTAGAGAGTATAGGAAATTAAAAAAAAAATAAATTGGAGCCACTTTTTAAAGAAATCTGCACTTCCAGTTAATAAAATGTGGTCTCGAAACATTCGTAACAAGTCTATTGTTCAATACGTAAATAGAATAACAAGTTTTAGCTTTCTCGAATATATATTTATTTTATTTATGTAATTATAACTAGAGAGACAGAGAGAGAAAATTCATAGGCTAAACAAATTTCTTTAATCGTCAATGGAGCTCAAAACGTTTATTTCAGAAGAAACCTCAAGTTTCGGAAATCTGACACGATCGAAGTAAGAGAAAGTAAATTAAAGTTTTTATGGAGATAAAAATTTTATCTTATGAAATTTTATCGATCTATAAAAATTTCTCAATAATCCAACTATAGACGATGATGATGAGGTATTGCAAAGTTCTTTTTCCTTTCACCATTCCTTACAAAACAACATCGCAATGAAATTGGGCTAGCAGAGCAAAAAAAAAAAATTAACCTTCATTTTGCATATTACAAATGTTTAAAAACAACTGAACAAAAATGCCATCTAGTTTGGGTAAATATTAATGAAAATTGTAAAGAATTCATAAATACACACAGATTTAGATAGTTAGACTGGGCTAAAGCAGCGTAAAAAATTTTCGTTCTAGTTATAGTGCCTTCTTCAACAAAGATATTTATCTCAATTATTTCAAATAAAATGAAATATAGTAAAAGAAAAATTTGAAAGATAAAAAAAAGGAGTTTGATTTGCAATAAATAATTTCTTGAAATCAATAAAAGATTACTAAATAGTATAGCCCGCAAAATACTAAAATATCAACTAATTTAAACGCTATTTTGACGTCAATTTGACAAAAGAGTAGTGTCAATTTTTTTCCCTCCACTCGAATCCAGGTTTACAACTGAATGAGACTGGTAAAAAACACCTATATTACTCTCACTTAAGATATACTAAAAAAAAGCTAAAACTATTATGAAACCTGTTAAGACATGTTAAGGGTTACCTCAAAGAGAAGGTTGACCATTAAAAAGTGAAAGATTACCTTCAGAAAGATTGTAGGTTAAAGTTAAGCAAAATTATATTGTTTTTTTCTATTATTAATTTATTGTTAAATTAATTTTAAATTATCAAAACAAAATTTTAATTTAAGCATTTCTATTTGACTTTAATATTATTCAATGTAGGTAAGTTAGTAATTTCACAGTGTTCAAACCTAGGAAATCTTTAACTAAAAATTCTTCTCTTTTATTTTTTATAATTAATCTCAAGAATTTAAAAGGACAATTTAGTCACTAATTTTAGTGGAATAATTATTGGCATAGTAATTAGCTGTTTGAGAAAAAAATAATATAAATCAGTGGGAGAGATTAAATTAACAAATTAGCTAAGTAGGGAATAGTGTGTTTCAATTGGTAATGTAATCCGTATAGTGGAATGTGGGAAACTGATAGTGTAAAGATGTTGTTCATACACATTTATGTGAAGCCCTTCTTCTCGGATGACCTAAGCTAATTTAAAAGGGTGAGAGAGAGTAGATAAACAGCTAAAAGGAAGGGCGTCACATCAAGATAGGTGTGGGGGGCTAACCAGAAGGAAGTTCTATACCCTTCTTTCCCCATCCCACCACTACTCAAGACAAAAAAAAATCAATCATCTGTAAAATCGATCGTTTAACACCGTCCAGTCAACCCGAGTGCCGCTTTAATACTCGTTCCATCAACATTCCTCATTCAAGTCTTACAAGTACAACAACATAACGCTTCACACCATCTGTTCTCTTACTGGCAGTAACAAAAAAAAAAAAAAAAATTCATTTGTAAGTTTACTTGTTAATAGAGAGGAAGATTTAAGGGGTCGTTGGAAATAGTGGAGATGACATGGAAATAAAGAATGCAACCATCTATCTTGCGGCAGACTACTGCCTACACGTGTACACATCGAGTATGTAAACACGTGTTACTTGTCTTCATTATACGTAGCCATTATGTAAGCGCCATTCTTAAGCGTACAATTAGTTTGTAAGAAATATAAATGAAAAAAAAAAGGGTGGGACCACCAGAAGCAATAAAAACCATAAAACTAAAATTTCAATTTTTATTACACTATAATAAAAAATCTGGTGTTCTCTTACTACTGTAACTACAATTATGTCCAATTTTCTTGAAACTCAAAATTTACACGTTCGTCTGGACATAAATATAGTGATGGAAGGGGAAACAAGTACCTATCAGGCAGGCAGTGGAATTGATTATATTATAGTAAAGAAGAGAGCGTCAATAACTTTAAACAAATGTATTTGAAATTTAAAGACGCCCTAAAAACCATCAAAGAACAATGCTTTCTAGTAAAATATTTCAAATGGAAGTGATAGACTTATATCTGTGCACTTAGTATTCCAAGTTTGATATCCTTCTTAAAAGTCGTCCTCAAGAAAATTAAAAAAAAAAGAAGTCAAAAATCTATCCTGTAAAAGAACAACTTCAGGCCAATCGATTTTCTTCAAATTTGAAGTACTACAAATGTTTTAATTGTAAATTAATATTACATAGGCGGTAGAACCACACATTGTACTCAACTGGTGCTTTATAGGAAGCTAAACGCTACTATTCCCCGACAACTCTAAAAAAAAAAATCAGGTTTCTGAAGAAAATGTTTCAAATAAAAATAGCGGTAAGTATTTATGTGTGTTAATACTATACATAGTTTAAAGAAAATCGCTGGAGTCGTATTCCAACAATACCATGAAAAACTGAAGAAAAAAAAAACATTCAAGCACACCTGCACTTCTGAATGATAGATTTTGCCTGAAACAATTTGAAATACCAAGAAACGGAAGACCAAGTTTCAACTTCCTGCGAATTCATACTCTAGACGGATTATTTCCGGTGAAAACTCAATTTTGATACCTTTACACGATCACAATACTTCCTCCTCTTACTAAGAGTAAGAGGTTCAGTAATTCGAACGTTGCTATGAAGTAATATTTAGAATATGTACAATAAAAAAAAATTTTAACTAAGAAAGAAATTCTTAATAATTAGAATAAGATTGCAAAATATCTCTTCTATTTAACACAATTCAAGTATTCAACGCCAATTTTGGAACAAAGCTGAAAAAAAGTTCAACTATAGAGTTCTTCAACGTTATCTTGTTCCTTTTTTTTGTATTCTAAAAGATAAAAATTATCTATGATGTCAATACACCCAACAGAGGGCAGTGTGGTTTGTAACGCTCCAACGAGTTAACATAAGACCATGAACTTCTGAAGTTTCTATTTTTATATGAAAACTAGTTTTATATTTGTAACTATAGTAACATTTTGAATAATACAGGTACAAAAGTGATTAAAAAAAAAAAGCTGTGCTATTATATTGTTGAAATAAAAACAAATAGTGTCGTCACTGAAGCACATATGGCAGAATTATTTAATTTGTGTGAATTATTAAAAATGGCAAAAGAGAAAAATTAAAGTTCCAGTATGTAAAAACATAAATACTGTTTTGAAAATGCTCTCACACAACTTTTTCTCTTACTGCAATTCTCACATTTCTGATTGGATTTTTTTTTTTTTTTTTTTTTAAGACGATATTTTTTCGACATTGTTAACGTTTTACTATCTCCTAATTCTGGTTGCGGGATATTCTTATTTCAAGGAAATTATTCAAAAAAATCGTAAAAAAAGAAAGAAAGAAAAACAAATTAGTAAACTAGTAGCATCTCCGGTTGATGAATATGAGGCCTCAAATTTTCATGCCTGATCAAGGATACCTAAACGAAATCAAGGTTATTAAGCTACCTGGGATTTCTCTTTTTTGAGAAATTTTGTTATCTCTTTCTCTCGCTCTTCCTTAGAAAAATGCGTGCGAGCAAAGAGAGAGAGTTTATTCACTAAAAACATTTTACTTTCTCTTACTCCTCGTAAAGAGGAAGTAATTTCCATTGTGTCAAAATTGTGTTTTCACCGGAATACATGATGTTTTGATATCCCTCAAGTATTTATGTATTTTTTTTTTCTGTAAATGTTCTATATATATATATGTGTGTGTGTGTGTGTGTGTTTGTGTGTTTTGTGAACCAAATATCTCAACAACAACAATAAAAAAAAGTCGCAGGAAGCTAAAACATAGTATTTGATTTACAGGTACTAACACAGTATCTGGACACGAAAGCATCCGGCAAAATCCCTCAACCGGAAGTGGGGAATTTACTGAATTTTTTTTTTAAACTTTCACGCTTTTTTTTTCATATTATTTTTATTTGAACAATTTCAGAAAATGAGTATTTCGGGGGGGTGGGGGGGGGCTGGCGGAATAGAGCGCGCTAGCTCTTCCTCTAATATATCCACATCAGACTAGTACGGTTCTACCACCAATAAAAATTATTGTATCATTAGAAGGATGGTAGAATGCCAAATTTAAAAAAAAAAAAAATCTGTTAACCCAGCGACTCTTCAGAAGTCGATTTTTTTTGCTATTTTTTTTTTTTTTAATTTTCTGTAAAACGACTATAATGATTTCCTTTAAACTAGATACTAACTGCAAAAGAAATCTGGCAAGAAACACTCATACGACATTCCCTTACTCTGAATAGTACTCTTATACCAGGAGTAATAGAAAGTAATATAATCATTAAATTTATGTATAACTATATTATATTTTTATAACTTTTATTTGGAACCTTATCCTGAAAAAAATGGATTTTATGTGGTGGTTTTGAGGAATATGCGACATTAAATTTCTTCTTTTTTTTTTTCTTTTCTCCTTCAATAATTTATTTGCAACTGTACAATAGATACAATAAGCAAATGTGGTGAATGTTTTACATGACATGAATGATATGTGAATAAAATACCCAATGGTTATTACTTCATGGCGTTGAAGTGAATTTAAAAGGTCACGGGGCCACAGACGCTTCAAACGCCCGGGATGGATTATCGGGCAAGTTTTAACTAGCAAGTTGTTTGAACCAAAGAATTATGATGATGGGACAAGGAGTTATGGAATCTTTGATAACTGGATTTTATTAGATCGGACACAAATAGAGACATAATAAGGAGCATTGATAATTTTTTCGTAGGAATTTTTGGACTGTAAGGATTGGATACGGTAAACGTTGGAATGCTTAGTGGAGCCCCATACCTCTAGTCAGTAAGTCCATATTGGTCGTAGTAAAGTTTTGTATAGTGTAAGCTTATTTTTTAAAGTCAGTTTAGATCGTTTGTCTAAGAGTCTTGAAAGGATACGAAATCGTCTATTAGTTTCCGTCCTTTTCAATCTGGTATTAAGGGGGGGGGGGCATTAAATTTCAAATGTATTTTGTTCAATATTATAGTGCGCTCTCTTGTGGACTAAAATGTAATCATTCTCTCACTGCCTGGGAACTACATGTCAGGAAAAATGAATAAAATATGTAAGTATAAAGAAAATATGTCATTTTGATATCTAATTGTATTCACAATTGTCAGTGAAAGCAGTGTGACAGTTTCACATCAGATTTTTGTTTCTTGATACCTCTTAAGGAAACTCAAAACATGTATTTCCGGTGAAAACTCAATTTCGAAAATTTGAGTTTACCTATTAAGAAAGGGAAAGTACAAATGAATCAAATATACAAAATAATTTCCAGAAATTGTTATATCGATCTTATCTAAGTAATGAAATTACTTATCCTGATTTTTGTGTTAAAATCCAGTTTTTAATTTTCTGGTACTTTCCTATGAGTGGGTTAAACCCAAAGTAATTGTACATCAACAACCACCTCTCTCCACAATCTCTAAGCATGCAGTAAGAATGATATAACCAGTGAAAGTGGTTATTATTGGTATACTATAGGGCTGAGATATTTACATCGTCCCCAAGATCCTTGAAGAAGTGGCTACTGTCCTCCCTCCCTCCTCCCTTCTACTGGAGGAGATAATTGGTACAAAAATCGGTCAAACAAGTAGCGTAATTGCAAAAAGTAAAAATCTGTTGTGAAACACTCACACAACTTTCTCTTACTCCAGTTCTCAAAATTATAATGCGACAAATTTTATAGTATGTGTACCAAATTTAATGAAATTCGTCAAAAAAAACTGAAAAAAAAAATATTCAGTAAAAGCGCACTTCCGGTTTACTAATTTTCTTGAAACTCGGAATTATGACCATCTATTTATTTCTAATTAATTTTGTTTGGATGTTAGCATTGTATAATCAACTGTAATAGCACTTTAGAGAAAAACATAACCCCACCCCTACTCCAAAAGTGCCCTTAAGTGAACTTTCCCAGAGAAATGTTTTAAAATAAAAGTTGTCGATCTTTTTATGTTTAGTTTGTATAGGAAGTTGTAAGAAAATCGTCGGAGACATCTTTGAGAAAAACGTAAAAAACTTTCTACGGTTTTTCATTTATGAGCTATGCTGTTCACATACACATACGTACCCCTTCCCCACACACACCATTTGCTAAAAACCACTGTCCCCCACACACACCATTTGCTAAAAACCACTGTTTTGGACTCAGGAATCCTCAAAACGGATATTTCCGGTGAAAACTCGATATCGAAAATTTGACAAGATTACAATACATCCTCTTACTAGGAGTAAGTGAGAGTAATATATATATAAAAATATATTAGAAAAAAAAAACAATCAGCACAGCAGCACTTCTGGATGGTGGATTTTGTCTGAAACAATTTGAAATACCAAGAAACGGAAGACCAAGTATCAATTTCCTGCGAATTCATACTCTAGACGAATTATTTCCGGTGAAAACTCAATTTTGATACTTGCACACGATCGTAATACTTGCTCCCCTTAGTAAGGAGTAAGAGGAAGAAATAATGTTGAGAAATAATGGTGCAGGAGATATAATGTTTTTAAATTTTGTTTTAAAAAATAGCCAACGTAAAAAAAAAATGTGTCCTTAAAAAGGTACACCTGAATTGTAGGAATCATTTAGGTAAAAAAAGATAAAATAAAATAAAACAAGTGAACCAACAATGGGGTCACCTTTCAAGAAAAAACATTCTTGCAAGAAGAGGAGGCAATTAAAAACAAATTTAGCATTGTATACAATATAAATCAAGAAATATAAACAAAAACAAAAAAAAAAACACGTAATTATTTACAATTATTTGAGACATATCATTGGATATTTCTTCTTATCAACCATGCGAATCACTTCCGCCGGCCAGAACAACAAGTTATTCAAAAGAATGATTGCTAATTTGAACCATTTTTTATTATGTTTACATTATAAATAATAAAGACACCGTTAGATAAAAATAAATAGAAGATAATGAAATGTTTATAACTAGGAAAACAGTTTTCTCTTTTTCTTTCTTTTTAATTGATGGAATTATAAAGAAAAAAACTATGAAATAAAAAATAAGTAAAATAGCTGAATGCCTCTCTCATAACTCTACTCTTATTGTAGATCTTCTTAATTAAGGGTAGACATGAAGTTATGAAGAAAAATATGCAAAAAACTTGAGAAATGTCAATTTAAAAAAAAAAAAACATTAAACCTCACTAGAACTTTCCCTTACTGCAATTCTCATGGATTTAATTGAATATAAATTTAAAAAAAAAAAAGAAGAAAAAAAAAAGAATTTTACTTTCTCCTGCTGCTGTAAAAGAAAGTGTTGCCATGGTAGCGAATTTTCTAAATTCTTCCAACATCTTTAAACAACGACAATCTTTCAACTTTGGATTTTTTTTTTTTTTGGCCCTTAATTATAAATACATTTGATATTTGATTACCGTTAATTATAAATATAATAGAAATCGTACAAAAATCTGGTGTGAAACACTCACATTATAGTTTTGAGTAGGAAATTTAATGAAATTCGTCGTTGAGTAGCAAGTTTAATATAATTTTTACTGTTCAGTAAAAACGCACTTCCGGTCATCGATTTTTTCAAACTTGGAATTTCAGCAACACCTTAAATTCTAATTAATATTATTTAGATGTAGTAAACTGAAATAGCACTTTATCGGAAAACCTAACCCCCACCTCTCCCCCCAAAAAGTGCACTTAAATGAAGAAATGATTCAAATATAAGTTGTAGATTTTTTTGTAAGATTAATTGATACATAAAGTTTAAAGAAAATCGTCAAGAGTCATTTTTCAGCGAATTGCAAAAAAGTGGGAAAAAAAGCAACTAGTTAAGTGGTACTTCCAGTTGAGGAATTTTGACAGATGACCCACTGTCAGATGCCATGGTGACACCTAAACGGAATATCAAGTTTCAACTTTCTAGGTTTTTCATTTTTGAGCTATGCTGTTCACATACACATACGTGTACACACACCCACACACACACACACACACACACACACACCATTTGCTAAAAACCACTTTTTTTTGGATCAGGGGACCTCAAAACGGAATTTCAGTGAAAACTGATATCGAAAATTTGACACGATACAATACTTCCTCTTACTAGGATTAAGAGAAAGTAATATAAAAAGAAATGACTGCCCCCCCACCAGAACCCTTCGCAAAACAATTTTCCTTGGATTGAAAATGTTTCCGAATGAAAGTTTTAGATCTCTAAAATGATGCTAAATTTAAAAAAAAAACTCGTTCGAAGCATTTTTTTTGGGAGAAAATTTGGAAAAATGAAAGACTGTGGAAAAATATTCTTACTAGAAAGAAGTAAGAGTAAGAGCTAATCAGTAAGAGCTGCACTTCCAGATAAAGCATTTATACCGGAATTATTCTGATTAATCCTTTGGTGATGGAGAGAGAGAGAGAGAGATATTGCTAAAACCTGTTTTTCGTACGTGGGCGCTTCTCAGAAACGTTCATTTCCAGCATTGCACCAAACTTATCTTACACAAAAAAAAAATAAGACAAAAAAATATACTTAATTTTTTCTACTTTTACAATTACTTCAAATTTTGAAGGACAAAAATGTTTTTAAAAAAGCTAATTTTGAACAAATTAAAAAAAAAAAAAAAAAATACAAGTAACAACGGAAATTCTTAAAAAGAAATCAGTTAAAACTTAAAAGAATACTAGAGCATGATAAAAAACAATGAAGAAGATAAAAAAAAAAGGTATAGAAAACAAGCGCCACATTAAAAAATAGCGGAGACAAAAGGTTACTTCCGGTAGAATTAAGAAAGTTAGTCCAAGAAGAAGGGGAACACAAAAGGATGTACAGTAAGAGGAGACCTAAAGAGGAACGAACTAATCAACCATGTCTAAAAGTGATGTTTAAAATATTACTCTCAACAACACATTAGTTAATTTAACTGATACCCATATACGTATATAACTTTTAATTTTAATGTATAAAAAATAAAAACATATAATAAATTTGTAATCATAATGTTATGTTTATTATTATTAATAAGGATACAGAAATAGACTTGACCACAGTATATATAGTGTAGTGGGTCTATTATTTGGAAAGTATCTTTCCCCTCCATTTCATTCACATGTATTGCTCGTTATTTATAAATATAACGTTTTTTTTTTTCAACAGACTACATCATTCAACAATTACGTTATTATTAACTGGTTATTACATCATCCATTACAAATAACTATTTAAACAATAGACTGAATAATTCCATACTAAATTACAAAGCGATCTTATAAATAAATAAATAAATATTATGTATATTAAAATATTTTACAATTAAAAGATATATACAGTGTAAACATGAATGGGGGCTAATATAAACTTTATTTTTGACAATAAGAAAATTATGACCCACTTTTAAAAGTCACATATATTTACTATATATGGCTATTTTTTTTCCTGTTTTTATATGAAAGAAAATTCCACTCTCCTTTGTCAATACCGACGGACACATGTGTGTGGTTTTATTACTTTACAAACTTTAGCCCTCCAAAGGGTTGAGTAAAGAAAACAAAAGAGGGGGAGCCATTTAGCAAAGAAAAAAAGATACCAGAAAAACGGCATAATTCAGATTTCATTTGTACCCATAAAATAGACAAACAAAATTTGAAATAAATCAAAAAATTATTCGGTATAAGATAGATTTTAAACAAGTTTCACACAATTCTAATATACAGGAATAATATCTTGAAAGTTAAGATTTTTATATAAATTTTTAGTTGCAGTATAAAAGTAAAGTTGCAATAAATTTTTAGAAGATAAAACAATGCATTAAGCTGAAATAGCACTTTATAGGTAAGTTTCCAAAAAAAAAAAATAAATCCCAAAAACATCATGCAATCAATTCTCTAGGAGATGAATGCATCAAGTTTAAAGACAATCATCTGCGCACGATGTTTTCTTAAAAATCCTCCCGCCCCACCCAAAATTGATTAAGTTCCGATAAAGTGACACTTCCGGTTGATGAATGTTACTATAAATCTTTATATCGGTTCCACTTGTGAAACCTTAAAGGAATTTCACTACCAATTTCAAAGTTCCTGGAATTGATTTTTCATTTTTGCGTTTTGCTATACACACGTATGGCGAGGAGAGAAATCATATTTTTTTTTTTAAAGCATTATTTTCCACACCTGCAGGATCCCAGAAAAAAAAAAACAAAAATCTGATGTGAAACACTCACACAACTTTCTCTTATTCCAGTTTTCTCAAAATTATGATTGACCAAATTTATGAAATTCTTCGAAAACTGAAAAAACTGTTCAGTAAAAGCGCCTTCGGTTTACTAATTTCTTGAAACTCGGAATTTTGGCCATCTATTTATTTCTAATTAATTTTTTGGATGATAGAATTGTATAATCAACATGATAGCACTTTAGAGAAAAACATAACCCCACCCCCTCCCCTAAAAGTGCCCAAAGAAATGTTTTAAATAAAAGATGTAGATCTTTGCATGTTTAGTTTAGGTAATATGAGTTTCAAAAAAAATCGTCGGAGCCATTTTTAAGAAAATCGTGGGGAAAAATCTAGTAAAAGTGGTAAAGTAAACGCACTTCCGGTTATCCGATTTTTTTTCAAACTCGGAATTTCAACAACATATTTAATTCTAATTAACATTATTTAGATGACAGAATTGTATAATAAACTGAAAGAGCACTTTAGATGAAAACCTAACCCCCCCCCCCCGGAAAGCCCCCTTAAATGAATTTTTTCAGAGAAATGTTTTAAATAACAGTTGTGGCCTTTGTATGTGTGTTGATATAACAAGTTTAAAGAAAATCGCCAAAAAAAAAAACTAGTAAAGTGGTACTTTCGGTGACACACACACTCACAGACCATTGCTAAAACCACTTTTTTGGACTCAAGGGACCTCAAACGGATATTCCGGTGAAAACTCGAAATCGAAAATTGGACACGATTACAACACTTCCTCTTAGTAGGAGTAAGAGAAAGTAAAAAATGTTTCAAATAAAAGTGAGAGGTATTTATGTGAGTAATTCACGAATTTTAAAGAAAATCGTTAGAGTTGTACTGATGAAAATCGCGAAAAACTGAAGAATAAAAAACTAACTATTCAGTAATATCGAACTTCCGCTTGATGAATTTTAACTGAATCCATCGTCGTGTCACATGCGGCGGTGGACCTAAAAGGTATACCAAGATTGAGCTTCTTGCAATTTTTTTTCAAATTCTATATATTTTTTCCGGAATACTTCCGGAAATACTTAATTTCGAAAATTTGACGCGATAACAATACGTTCCTCTTTCTAGGAGAGTAAGAGAAAGCAAAAAGAGAAGCTAAGAGAAATTAAATTACATGAAATATTATTATTTTATCAAGCCTAACTTTATTATATTACAGAACCTAACTTTTTTTTTTTTGTTTAAACAATTTTCTTTTAGATTCACATAATTAGTGTCACTGTGCAAATAAACTAAATTTTCTTTGTGTCTTCCAAGGTACCTTGAACTTTTCTAAGGATACATTACTGTACATGTTTTAACTACCGTAATTATATGGAGGCAAAAAGTGTTAAAAAAAATAAATAAATAAGAAAGACAGAGAGTTAAGTACAGTATAATTCCACATTTCTGGTCAGTTAGTTATAAACAAACAATAGACTTAATAAAAAAATGTCCTAAGACATATAAATAAATATTAAGACCAGACAGTATTGTTTACATTCTCACACAAACACTCTAGTTTAAACATCGTTATCAAAAAAATATATACCTTAAAACTAGGATAAAGATAGGGGGAACTGGCGCTGTGTGACAGTATTCAGGTGAACTAATAACGTGAAAAAAATATGGTTGATAATGCCCGTGAGAGAGTCCGGCCTTATCTATCTACCCATAAACTCCCACAACTCAAGGCTATTTGCGGTGAGAGAAAATATATGAACATTATGGGGCTATATTATAGGATTATTTAGTTATCATTCTCCTGATGTGAAACACTCACACGACTTTCTCTTACTGCAGTTAATGTGCAGAGAGGATAAAACTGACAAATTTTTGTTTTAACTTTTTTTTTTTTTTTTATCTAAGTCCTAGCAATAAATGTAGAGAGGTGGTGGGGCGCCGTTACCTACCCAACCAGATAGTAGTTGAGGAGAATGCAACCCTGAAGATAGAGCCAATGACATGGAAAAATCCAAATAATATTACAGATTCCATAGAACCATCTAAAAATATCCCCCCCACCCCAAATCTTCAAAATAAACGTGATAGGTTTAAAATTTGTGCAGTTAATATTCCAAGTTGAAAGGAAATCGTGGAGTTTCATTTTTGAAATATTTTGTTCACACACACCATTCCCTACTCAAGGAACCAGGATATTTCCGGTTAAAAGGCTATTTCGAAAAATCTGACACGGAAGCAACGCTTCCTCTTCCTCGATTCGGCAATGAGAGAGTGGATCGGCTGGCTAGCCTCCTTAACTTTTTATGATCCCAAGCCAGCCAGACCTTGCCCTGCCTCACTAAGAGGTTCTGTGATAGTCAGATTAGATTTTTGGGAGACAAGAGTTTTGGAGAAATGTTGGGAGGACACCCAGGGATGCCTCCAGGCTAAAAGATTTATCAAAAGGAACTAAGCAGGGGGTTACAGACTACTTCCTGTCCCTTAGTAGGATAGGACTGAGGACCTTGGTGGGCGTAGTGACTGGACACACTTGGGCGTCTAGTCATTTGCATAATATAGGGAGGACGTCTAGTTCCATATGTCAAAACTATGATGATGGAATTAGGGAAACGGTGTATCACTATTTATGTCAATGAGCCCGTTTCACTGGTACTAGGTTTCGCACATTTGAGAGGGCATCACTCTTGCAGGACTAGGGGGGTTGAAGCTGAAAGATATTTTTGGATACTGTACACAAACCGGTAGAATGCCGGGGAGATTAATTAGAGGGATAAATTGGGGGGATAAAAGCCACACAGCCTTAGATCCCACGCCATAAGCACCCAGTTATATAATAATAATCCTCTTCCTGCGTAAGAGAAAGTAAAAAAAAAGGAAACTACAAAATCATTAACATTTAAAAAAAAAAAATCTTGTGAGGATATAATATGAGGAAAATATATTTTATTATTATAATAATGCATTATCAGGAAATATGTAAAAATAAAATAAAAAAAACCTCATCATTGAGGATAATCAGCTATAATATATTTGCCGACGTTATCACTCTACTCGTGTGACAATAAAACGTGGGAAAAACTAACAAGTAATTTGGGTTTTAAATCTATAAAATGCGTCCATATTTTTAATATACGACATGCCCAAAGAAAATTTAATGTAAAACATCATACGATTTTTTCTTACTTACTGTAGAGATTTTTTTAAACATAGTTTGTGGGATCATATTTTATTTTGAAACGGAAGTAAATACAAAGTGAAACATCACAATCTCCCTCCAGAACCATTCCTCTATAAAAATCAATTTTTCTCGATAAAATGTTTGATATACAAAGTTATTGGCTAATTTATGTATAATTAGTGTATCAATTGTATACAGGAAATTGTTGCCGCCATACACAAGAGAAAATAGCGCAACACAGAGAAAAACAAAAATTTTTGTAGAGTCGGGGTTCTGGTTTACGAATTGTTGTTCTGAAACGTACATTCCGAAGGGTGTTGTTAAGGGTGTGTATCATAGTTACAGCTTCCAGCTGTAATTATTCGTTTTTGGACATTTGTTTTACTCAAACAAGCACTCCACACAGACAAACACACACACACACAAGCTGAAGAAATTGTCATTTCTCTTAATATTACTCTAAGAGGAAGTATTGCGTTCGTACCAAATTTTCGAAAGACAGTTTTCACCGGAAATTCCTTTTTCTGAGATAGTTGAGTGCAAAATAAAGATACTAGGAGTAAGAGAAAAATAAAAGTGTTTTTAGTGAATGCCTCTGACCCACCACACACACAGTATGTGCTAACAAAATATCTCTAAAACATGGAGGAGTTTGGTTTTCGTACTATCACCGCATCAGGTGCGAAGATTTCGTGCAAAATCCATCAAACCGGAAGAATAATTTTTACTTTCTCTTACTCCTAGTAAGAGGAAGTATTGTAA
>JAAEAF010011775.1:0-21051 GCA_011037195.1 Triatoma infestans | reverse complement strand
AAATGTCTCTAATGCTAATATATTTCAGCATTATATACAAATTAGAACCGTTCATTGTGCTGAAATGGCACTATTGAGAGAAGTTTATCGTAGCAGTCCCACAACATCTTCCAAAATTAAATTTCACTTGAAACAACTTTCAAATAAAAAGTGATTTGGCATTTAAGCTTGTAGCTGGTATACGTAGTTAAAAGAAAATTGTTAGAGCCATTTTCGAGAAAATCGCGATAAAATAGAAAACCCATTCGATAAAGTTACACTTTAGGTTGGCAGCATTTTTACTGAAAGCTTTGTGTCGTTTGCGATAGTGGTATTTAAATAGAATATCAAGTTCTCAATCCTTCATGGGTGATTTTTTTTTTGTTTTTTTGGGGGATATTTCAAGTTAATTTTCAATTTCAAACTGAGTGTACCGTTCAGTAAAATTATTTATTAAATTTCACTGAGCAAACCTCGAGGCCAGTGACGTCAGCATAACTGATAGCGAGTTTGTTAGTAAATGTACCAGAGGTTTAAAGAATTTTCAATTTTCAATTTCTTAGAGGGAAGTGTAAGAGGATATATATTAGAGAATGTAAAAAAAGAAAAAAATATGAGACGTGGGCTATGGTATCAAGGAATAGTATGTTATCACTGTGGAGTAGCAGCAGGATTAAACGATTGAGCAGTGGTACCCTTCTTGTTTACCCGTCGACGGCAGGTCCATAGGCCTAATAATACAAATAAATCCTACAATATAAATGTTGATAGTCAGTCAGTAACAATGGCATTGAAAAGGAATAAACTGAGTGTACCGTTCAGTATAATTATTTATTAACTTTCACTGAGCAAACCTCGAGGCCAGTGACGTCAGTATATCTGATAACGCGTTTGTTAGTAAGTGTACCAGAGGATTAATTTTATTTTAATTCGCTTGGAAGCTGTACTATGTAATTTTCAACTAACTACAGAACATGACGTCATCAAATTAGGTTCCTTCCTTTCTTTTTTTTTAAGCTCCTTAATGAGCGGTGGATGTTAAATGACTTTTGTGGTTTCCTAGAAACATACTGGAATGGGGAATTAATGTTTTTAATAGTTTGGCAAAGTGCAGTGCAAAATTACAACCTCCAATTTGTTCTACTTTTAGTTATCTTTACGATTTCCCCAATGTCCCTCAAATTCCGGGATGAAACACGCACTCGACTTGCTCTTACTGCAATGATTACTTATTTATCTGACAAGTAACTGCGAATGCGAGGTGAGGGCCATACTCCTTGCACTAGAAACCCTCAATAATAGACGTGATAAAATAGGTATTGTTTATTGACTCGTACTTAGCAATCTTATCTTTAACCGAGCCAATGAGCAGCGAGATTGGCAAGGCCCTGAAGTGCAGGAGCCTCATAAGTGAAATTATAGATCGTGGGACCGAGGTTGTTCTGCGAAAATATTAGGACATACTGGTGTGCCGAGCAATGAAGAAGCGGACAGGCTGGCCAAAGAAGGCTCCACTAAGTTGCAGACACATCATTCTTCGCCGCTATGTGAAGTTAAAAGAATTATAGTTGAAGATATATTACTTCACACGAGAAAAGCGGAAAGGAAAAGAGAGGAAAATGTAGTGTGTCTGAAGGAAGTTTCTCGTCTACCTTTGAATTTGCCTGGAAGCCAATTTGTAGCCGCCTTTAGAATGCTGATCGGCCATAGTTACCTCGGAAAACGCCTGCATTGCATTGTGATAGCGGAAAATCCTACATGCGCTTTATGTTCTTTGGAGGGGATGTCAGCTGAGCACTAACACTCATGTCCTGCACCTCACAATTTTAGAGAAATATTTAAGCCTGACGATGCATTTATGCCAAAAAAACACCTTGTACTGTTCTGTAAGGGTGCGTATGGCCGACAATGTCTAGGCGTAGAAAAAAAATATTTACCTGCCAACGCCTTAACCAAAAGGACCCCCATAACAACCAAAATAACGAAAAACCGCGGGTTGAGAAGTCCCGGGTTAAGGCCGCGTCATGGTTTGCTATAAACCGATGTATCACCCATATTGCAATGAGCTTCTTCTGGGTCGTGTTGCCTTAAATGCTAATGCAGCACAATCAATTATTCCAGAAAAATGTTGCACAAAAAAGCGATAGGTTTATATCTGTGCAGTTAGCATTCTAAGTTTAAAGAAAACTCAATTGCTCTGGGGGAGCAGTATTCGAGAGAATTCCGAAAAACGATTTTCTACATACTTTAAATTCTAGCAATGATTTTAATGCAGCTTTATATCTTAAAGGTGAGAAACCATAGTTAAATTGGCTGTACACCTGAGGAATACAGCTAAATTGGTACTTGAGAAGGAAGGTTAGTGTTGCAGCTCCTCCAGACACCCCCAAATAATCAATGTTCCTGCAAACACACTACAAATAGAATTAATAGGAACTGGTGCATTTAAATAATGTAAACAAAATGGAATACCACTGCAAGGACCTAGTCGACAGTCTCATCCGACAGGGAAGAGATTTAGTGTTGCAGTTGATCCCGAACCACTGCGTATACCTGGCAATGAGTGGCGGACACACTAGCCAAAGCAAGTAGCAATTTGCAGCAGCCTAATAAAAGGATTTCACTGCACATCGCAAAAAGAGTGGCCACAGAGTCCTTCCAGGGAATGCTGAATCATACATGTGGCAATGTTCAGAGAGCAAATGCTGGACCCCCCAAAACAGGTTGCCTAGTGACTTGCCTAGGCAGTGCGCTGTAACATGTTTCAGATTGGCCAGTGGGCATGACTTCTTGAACAAGCACCTCCATAAAATTGGTGTGGTTGATTCGCCCATTTGCTCATTGTACCGTATGGCAGAAATGAATGCGGACCACTTACTTACATGTGCGGCGCTGCAGGGCATGAGAAAAGGCCTACAGAATCGTGTCTGCAGAACCAAGCCTGTACTAGGCTGCGAGGAGTCGTAGAAGGCTAACGACGAGGGCGTTGGATAAAAAAAAAGTTCAAACAAAATCGGTATAGCCATTTTTGAAAAATCGCGAAAAAGTGAAAGTAAAAAACAGTGAAGGGAATAAGGAAGGGATTAGCTCAGTGGTTAGCTAGCGCACTGGACTCCCACGCGGAGGACCCGTAGCAGCTGTGCTGCCTTTAGATTTTTTTCTTCCTAGGAGCCCCTACATGTGTTCGAAGAGAGCAAGAACATGAGCTGGCGTATCTAGACCCGCAGGTACTCCAAACCAGCCCACCTCTCAACTAGCACGGGGACACTGCCATCATCATTGCAAAACCTCGACCACCACGAAACCTTTCCTCAACTCGTGAGCGCGGAGACAAAACTCCGCCGGGTGGCTCACGATCCCGTGGTACCATTTTGTAGAAGGATAAGTCCCCTACTTAAAGGCCCGACCATGCAATATATGCATCGTCTACGGTTTCACCTCACCCTCCTGGCACCCGCTTGGACTTGCCGTGCCATTCCAGGTGAGGTAGGTCTTCCGTACCTAACTAGGAGCCCCTACAGCTCACTTGTCCGATAATGGACAATGTTGTCTATAACGAGAGGACACCGTCCGGTGGCCGGCAGTGCACTGAGAAAGCTCCGGGCGCCAATCACCATAGATGTTGATGCGCCTTAATTTAAAGATAAAAAATTAGTGAAGTTGCACTTCTGGTTAATTAATTTTATTTGAAAACTCGTGTCAGTTGGTATGGTGATACCTGCTACCCAAACGAGATATCAAGTTTGAGCTTCCTACGGATTTTTGGTTTTTGTCACACATTTTTTCATTCACTAAAAATAATGTTCAGGGGACCTTAAAACTTTACAAAATAAAAGTATGTGTCTGTGTGTGCGGGAACAAAGTATCTTAAAAGACGAAAAAGAGAAAGAGAAAAGAAACGTGTAGATAGCACAATCTGTATCTCATACGAAGGTTCTGGCATGACGTGCAACTTTACTCAATGATTTTTTTTTTCGGTTTACGCGATTTTTTTCTAAGAAAGCGCTAATCCTCTAATGATTTCCTTAAAAACTTAGTATATTATCAAAGTAGTTAAATGCCTGACACTTTTATTTAAAATATTTTCCTATGAAAATTGATTTTTTGAAGTGTAAATGAAATTTGTAATTGTATACATGATTGTATTAATAGCAGTAAAACAAAGTCGTCTAAGTGTACTTGATATATTAAATTGATTGAAATTAATCCACTAAGAATTGTGCTATTCCAAAAATTGTTTTGTTCAAATATTTTCTTGCCTCCACTATAATTCCAATATGAATTAATCGCAGTAATACGTCATAGCACTCTATTTTAAGAAATGTTCAAACACAATACGTTCAATTAAACGAGACAAGCTGCTTTCTTTATTTGATAGATAATTCTCTAGATAAAAGTAGAACATAGTCCATGAATAGCACAAAGTCAGTGAATAAAAATAATACATACATACATATGTACATATATATGCGAGTTAAAGGAAAAATTAGGTGGAAAAACTGGATAAAGAAGAGTAGTGGGTTGGACGTAATATGTCAGTGGGTTGTAGAATGTTATTAGTAAGGGTCAGGGATTTAGTTAGCGACTGTCCTGACGGCGAGCTGGTTCTAATCAGTGAAGAGACGATCACAGATAGACAGACGCTCAATTACGTCATACACCAAGACGCCTCCCACTCTGCCACCAAGCCTCATTATTGTACCATACAGCACTGTTTTGCATATGATCAAGCCCCGTATAATGTGGGCCAATAGGAAAACTATTTATTTTTAAAATATTACTGCATTTTTTTTCCCGAAAGAATGTCTATATTTATCCATGTAGGATTAGCACGCTTAACGGATAAACATTGCTCTAACAATGTAGTGACTTGGAATTAGAAAGTTCTAGGTAGTCGTAACTTCAACAAAAAATCTGATGTGAAACACTCACACCACTTTCTAGTGCAGCAATTATCACGATTCTGCCAGACAAAGTTTCTTTAAATTTCCACTGTTTACTAAACCTATAGTTTGGCCTTGCATTACATTATAAACGTTACATTACACTTGATGACAGCGCTCTCTGCCTCTATCGTTTTCTAATGGCAGTTTAAATTTAAGCCTAACACGCATTCTCCATAAACCCCCTAAGATTAATTTTTACCAAAAAATGTTACAAATAAATATGAAAGGTTTATATCTGCGCAGTTAGCATTCCAAGTTTAAAGGAAATCGTTATAACCATTTTCAAGAAAATTCCCCCCAAAAACAACAACTCAAAAATATATTCTGTAATGTTGCACTTCTGGTTAACCGATTTTCTTCAAATTTTTGGAATTCTAATAATGCATCTAATAATGCATTTTAATATGGTTGAACCATGTATTGTAGTGAAATAGTGGTTGAGAGGAAAGTTAAACGTTATTGGTTTCCGTAGAACCCGCAATAAAATCAATTTACCCGAGAAAATAAGGGCAGAAACAATGAACAGGTTTTAATTTTCAGTTATTGAAAATATCCCGCACTTTTTCGTTGGGTATGTTTGGCAGCCTGTGAAGTTGACCTTGGAGATTTGGTAGCCAAATCACTCATTTGTTTTGTTTTGTTTCCTAGCTGTCAGTTAGCCATGGAGCTTTGGACTGTAAGGGATGCCGTAGAATGGTTTATTAGAACTCGTTCAATAACAGAAACTCAACGGACATTTCGGCGGCAGTTAAATCGACGAGATGCCTGTATTGGAATCAGATGTCTTGGTATCGGGAGTTGAAGCGAGGAGTAAGTGATTGTTAGTTAGAAAGTTTTAGAGAATTGTTATTCGAAATACGTACTACTGATTTAAGAAAATAAACTATATTTTAACAAATAATTTAAAGTGTTTTGAAATAGATAACTAAGATGCACAATTGTAAATGAATATAGAATTATGAAATGATTAATAAATATTAAAGAAATAGTGTTTAAAACCTTGAATAGGGACGCGCTCGCGATGTGTGAAACTTAACTGCTTGATAAGTGATGTGTAACTCGTGGAATACTGATCCCCTCCTCCAGTGGTGCGACGTTTATATTTGCATCACTCACACATCGGCTGATGTGTAAGTACGTGCCATACTAAGACATCTCGCGTAGTATATTGACCTCGGTAGTTAACAAAGGCTGCTTTTGGCCGGGGTGGCGATGCTTGTTAACAGATGGTGGCCAGGTGGCCTCTTGATTGTACATTGACCCTTGTATGAAAGGAATACAGGCCAGGTGTTGCGGCGGTTCCCTTGACTGTATATTGACCCCTGTTTGAAATGGTTTTGCCGGCGGTTCTTTTAACTGTGTATTGACCCCTGTTTGAAAGGGTTTTGCCGCGGTTCTTGACCTGCAGATAGCGGCTGGCTGGAACCACTAGTTACAATTTTTAGATCTATTTATTATTTAAAAATTATATCTTCTTTCTTCTTGCCATCACATCACATGCCCCTTCTCATTTCGCAATTCATCGTTGGGTGAAACAATGGCGTGAACAAGGCGATGTGAAAAACAAATCACCTCCAGATCGACCCCGTTCGGTACGAAAACCAGAAAAAGTTTCTAGAGTGCGAGAATCTGTGATACAGAGTCCACGATGGTCAGCGAAGAAAGAAGGGGCATCACGTCGATTTAACTCCCGCCGAAATGATGCCCGTTGAGTTTCTGCTTTTGAACGAGTACTAATAAACCATTCTACGGCATCCCTTACAGTCCTTACGCTCCATGGCTAACTGACTCGTAGGAAACAAAACAAAACAAATGAGTGATTTGGCGACCAAATCTCCAAGGTCAACTTTACAGCCAGCCACACATACCCAACGAAAAAGTGCGGGATATTTTCAATAACTGAAAATTAAAACCTGTTCATTGTTTCTGCCGGTCTCTTTATTTCAATTAAAAGTGATAGGTACTTATGTGTGTAGATAGATAATAGACGAAGTACGGAGAAAATCGGAAACTTAAAACAAAAAAACATTCATTGAAGTGGCACTTCAATGTGGATTTTATATGCAAACTTCGTGTCAGATGCAGTGGAAGTATCCAAACTGAATAAGTTGGATCTTATTGAAATTTTTCATTTTTGAAATATTTTGTTCACACATGCATACAGCCCATTCGCTAAAATCATTTTTTTTCGTAATAAGGGGACCTCGAGACATGTATTTTCGGTAAAAGCTCTATTTCTAAAATTTGACACAATCGTAATACTTTCTCTTTCAGCAGTAAGAGTAAATAAAAATCTGGTGAGCAGCAATCTAATTCCAGTTTACAAGTTATAGTTGACTTTATGATTGCCTTTAAACTTTAAATTTTTATTAAATGTTTAGAGACTTCAATTCTATCAAGATTGGGGGAGAACATAAACATTAATCAAGCGACACTTTTGAGTGCAGCGTGACCCCTTACAGCTCCCCAAGAACCCCTATTATGCAGTAAATCTTCCGGAACAAAGTTTACTTTTGAAGTAATAGGTCTACACACGTATACTTAGTATAGCAAGGCTTAAACTCGTTAGTCTTTTTAAGAAAATTGTAGGAAATAATTTAAAAAGTGGTCAGTAAAGTAACAAGACATACATAGTTTACAGACGTAGCTCAAGTGGTTAGCAAACTTGTAGGGAGCATGGGTCCTTATGGATAACGACTTTTTCTCGGAAACTAAGATATAAAAAAACTAAAATATACGTGTCCCCGTAGTTTTTTGTTAGAAAACCAAATTTAATATGCAAATTTGTTTTGGTGTTTCGAGAAGCGAGATACAGGCACCAACTTCATTTTTTCAAATGGGGAGGTGTGGTTTTTATTAAGAAATAGATTCCTCTATTTTTTGTAAGAAAAATTTACTTGAACGGTTTTTTCTGTGTGCGATATTTACAAATGAAAACATGATTCCTATAAGAAATTTCAAAATGGTATAATACGGTTTTTTGATTGAATAAGAAGAAAAGTACTATTTTATTATAAATTTTACTTCTCATTAATTACAGATCTTGCTCGAACTGGCCCCCACCATTAGAGATGCATACACATGCTTTTTCCTGCCAATTGTACCTTACGACCAAAGAAATACATCACTAATGGTGGAGGCCAGTTAGAGCAAGATCTGTAATTGATGAGGAGTAAAATTTATAATAAAATAGTACTTTTCTTCTTATTCAATCAAATAACCGTTATATCATTTTGATATTTCTTATAGGAATCATGTTTTCATTCATAACTTGTAAAATATCGCTCAAAGAAAAAAACCGTTCAAGTAAATTTTTCTTACAAAAAATAGAGGAATCTATTTCTTAAATTAAAACCACACCTTCCCATTTGAAAAAATGAAGTTGGTGCCTGTATCTCGTTTCTGGAAGCATCAAAACAAATTTGCAAATTAAATTTGGATTTGTAACAAAAAACTACGGGGACACGTATTTTTTAGTTTTTTTCTAGCTATCTTAGTTTCCAAGAAAAAGTCATTATCCATATACCTTGGGACACCCTGTGTAGATAAATGCTAATCACTTTTATTTGAAACCTTTACCCAGACAAATTGATTTTTTGGGAAAGCAGCAACTTCAAGCTTTCCTCTAAAGTACCACCTCAATACAATTTATGGTACTATCATGTATATAATAATAAATTTTATTGGAAGCATTGCTAGAATTCCAAATTTGAATAAAATAGGCTGACCGCTAGTGCTGCTAGTTCACATACGTAATTTATTTTTGAATTTGTTGACATTTTGTCGAAAGTGGCTATAGCGATTTTCTTGTCAACTGCACAGTTATAGTCACATCACTTTCATTTGAAATATTTTTCTAGCAAAATTGACTTTAGGAAAGTTGTGGAAGACCTGTTGGTTAGGCTTAAATTTAAATTGCTGGAATAAGCTTTATTGGTTGAGAAAGAGTAGGCGATAGGGGTGGCTGTCGTGCAAATAACTGATAATCGATAATCCCCCAATTTTTATGGTAAGTCCATCTAAACATTTAAAGAAAACCACTGCAATTTTAATAATAATAATAATAATAATAATAAGCCCTTTATTGGTTTCGAATTACAAACATAAATTAAACATAAATTCAATATGCGTATTGATAAATTTAACTTCATATCTCAATTTTTTTTTTAATAATTCAATTATATCAAAACTAAATAATTATATCTACTTAATCAAATAATTATAATGTTACTTTATTAACAAAAACAAAAGTTCTCTAAATAAGAAATAAAATAAATTCGCACTTCTTTATTTTGAAAGCAGGCCCATTAATGAGCATAGGCCTCTCCCATTTCATTCCATTCCTTTCTATTATAAACTTTGTTATACCACTTCTGACCTGCTACTTTTACTATGTTATCTAGCCATCGCATTTTTTGTCTTCCTTTCTTTCTGCTGCTATAGAAGGGTATCACAATGTAGCGTGTCGTGTCCAGCTTCCATCATTACATCTTATAATATGCCTAGCCCATTTCCATTTGGGTGTCTTCACAAACTCTTCTAAGTCTGTTACTTCCGTTTCTCGTCTAATTATTAAGCTTCTGATTTTATAGCTTCCTCTCACAACTTTCATGCTTCTTTCCATGGCCCTTTGCGTTACTTTCAATTTATTTATTATTTTTTTTGTCAAGTCCATGTTTGACATCCATATGCTGGCATGGCAATACACAACAGTCCAATACCTTTCCTTTCTTCTTTATGGGCACATTGCAGTTCTTCATTATATGCTTAAGTGATCAATATTTTTCCATGATATCGCAATCCTTCTCTCTATTTCTTTTTCAATCCTATTTTCGAATCCTGTCATCTGTCCCAAATATACAGTGCTGTCTACATAATTTAGTGTTTTTCCCGACAACTTTATGTCTTCTTTTGGCCCGTTTGTTAAGACTACTGCCTTTTTTTCATTGATTTTTAGTCCTGCTAAATGACCTTCTCTATTCAATTCATTTAACATTTTTTCCATAATTTTAACATTTAGGGCGAACACCACCAAATCATTGGCAAATCTTAGATGCGTCAATTTTTTCATATTAACATTAATTCCATATTTGTTGGTATCATTCCATTTCAGCTTCCTGAACACCTCTTCCTGAGCACATAATTGAAAAGTAAAGGTGACAGCGGATCTCCTTGTTTCACTCCTCAATGTTAAAATATGGTCCTGTTGTTTCAAGTACTACTCTGGATTTACTATTTGAATATATGTGCCGTACAAGGCTGATATATTTTTTGTGGACATGTTGGTCCTTCAAAGCTTTATATAAAAAATAGTGTGATATAGAGTCAAACGCCTTCTCATAATCGATGAATGTAATGTAGATGATTTGTCGTTATTCAATTAACTTTTCAATAATCTGGTTGAGTACTTGAATATGGTCAATCATAGAAAATCCGGAGCGGAATCCTGCTTGTTCAACTGGCTGATGATTTTCGAGAACATTCTTTAGTCTTTCTGATATAACTTTCATAAACAATCTGCTAACCGTAGTAGTAATACTCAAAGGTCTGTAATTAGATATATCACGTATATCTCCTTTTTTATGCAACAGTATTATATCTGAGACTGACCAATGATGGCACTTCTTCTACATCCAAAATGTTATTGAACAGTTCCATCCACTTCTCCTTCAACTACGGGAATGGAATCTTCAACATTTCATTTGTAATCTAATCACTCCCTGGCATCTTTTCCTTTTTTTAATTTGGAAACCGCCTGTTCAATTTCGGATATAGTTATTTTGGAAATCGTTTGGGTTTTTCTTTCAAAGGGTTCTTCACAAAAGTCAACATGATCTGATTCGGAATATAACTGTTTAAAATAATGCGTTGCCTTATTTACCAAGTTATTTCTTTTTGTAGTCTTTTTTCCATATTTTTCCAAGTTTTTTAGTGCAGTTAAAGTTTTCTATTGTCCATTTTACAAATTTGTTAAGTTTTTCTTTTAGATCTTTTCTTGTACTATATCTGACAGCTTTACAAATAATGTTAAATTCTATCTTATCTTCTTTTGTTTTCTTTTTCTCTTCTCTTTGACGGATCAGTTCCTTAGTTTGAGTTGATAGGTTTTAGTCGTTGTAGACGGAAGACTCGAATAAGTATTATAAATAATATTCCTCAATGTGTTGTAATATTCCTCTATTGTAGTGTTATTAATATTAAGTTCTTCTCTACTTTTTTCTTCTTTCAGTTTTTATAGTAAAGTATTGTCTGGAATTAATTATTATTGGAATTAATTTCTATTTTCTTTTCTTTGGCGATAAGCTGCTGAATTTTAATTTTCTACTTCAGAAAAATAGTCACTAAAGAGTACCAAATCGTTGAAAAAACCGTGAAAGTGCAATTTGTGTTGTTCAAATAAAATGATGCAAGAAATGGACATTTTGATAGTATTAGTTGATGCAACATTAATGAACGTACGCAAACATTACTGGCATACCTCTTTCACTAGTCATGTAATCTACTTTCCTAGAAATTACTTGGGTGGGGTGAAGTAATATCAGGGTCTCTCAAGCTGTATTTCATAATTCTATATCCACATGTATGACTTGTTTGCAGGAAATACATAAATTCTATTTAAAAGTGCTGTTACAAAGTAAATAAAATTTTATGAAACTTTATAACAGCTTGCTATATATCTAGTAACAAAGACTCAGTAACTTCTCTTCGGCATTTTTACTTTCTTTTACTGCTGTAAGAGTGAGTATTGCGATAGTGGCCAATTTTCGAAATTAGTTTTTAACGGAAATACATGTTTTGAAGTTCTCCGGTTACATTCACAACATTTATCGATCATGTTTCTATGAAAATGATGTGACATAAAATCTGAATTTGGTATATGCTGCACTTCAGTGGTGGCTCCTGAATATTGCGTATAGAGCTTCACAAATATGCAGTCAATTACAATTTAACTTAGTTAAATATTGCTGCACGTATTTAAAAATAAAGGTGAATTAAAGAACCTACCCGGCAATATTCTATAGCCAGATCCCTCTAATTTACCCAACAGATTTCACAATTTTCAAAAAAAAAAAAAAACAGGCATGGAAAACTATACAAGAATACTATGGTAAATCGGGAATAGCCCCCACCCCCACACACACAGCGCATTTTTACAGTTTTTTTTTTTGTAAACTATATCAATCACCTTAAACCATAGGCATAATGCGTATTTCCGTTTTTTTAAATTATTTCCATTTTATATTAATTTCAATTTAGGAAATAACATAAAAAGCACATTGTTAATCGGGGGCTTTGTCCTGCACCGCTTTTTACTGCCTCTATGATCCACACCTACGTATTCCAAAGGCTCCGCTTCCCAGCCTTCCAGTGCCCTAACTCAAGCGCATTCGAGAATTAAAAAAAAAAAAATTATTACACAATTCGATAATTTATAAAATACCTACGGAGGAAAAATTAGTAAAAAAATTTTAAAGTAGATTTTCCATAGAAATAATTAGCTATAAATAATTAACCAATCACAGTGTACAAGTAAAGGTGATAAATGTGGGCGTGGTCAACATGATAATTCTAAATTTTTGATTGGCTTAGCATACACGCCCAAATTTCACACGTTCACTTCTACACTGTGATTGGCTAATTATTTGTAGCTAATTATTTCTATGGAAAATCTAGCTTAGAATTTTTTATTAATTTTTCTTTCGTGGGAATTATGCAATAAATAAAAAAATAAAAAAATCAAATTATTTCTAACATAATATTTACTGTTTTATATCATGAATGTGTGATATAAAGAAAAAAACTCATAAATTTCATTGCATTATTGAAAAAGAAGACATATGATAATAATGCAGAACTGCAGGATGTATTTAAGTCCGCCATTTTGTACTTGGCCGTATATAACAAAATAAAATTGATGTTAAACACAATTTTCACAAAATTTTATTTCACAATGTTCACATAATTAGTTTGGAGAAAATAGTTGGTGTTGTTTTAGAGAAAATATCAGGAAACTGAAAAATACTTTTCAGTAAAAACGCACTTCCGGTCATCTAATTTTCTTCAAACTCGTAATTTCAACAACATATTTAATTCTAATCAATATTATTTAGATGATAGAACCGTAATAGCACTTTAGAGGATTTGTAATATTTCTGTTTCTTTCTTTGTTTTTTCTATTCATGTAGATCCTGAGGAAGGACACCAAAGGAATCCGAAACATCGATAAATAAACTTTTAGAGTTGAAAAGTTTTTTTCTTTAACCCTATCCAAACAATATTTTGTTTATTTTAAGTTTACAGTTACTACAGTACAAACAAACCATGCGGAAATAAAATATGGAAGTATTTGAAAGAATGAAAGCTGTAGTCACTACAATAAACAACTCTCCTATGTAGTTTCAGAGTTTAAAATGATGCAGTTCAGTTTTGCTGGATCGCAGTCAAGTATATTGGCCAGGAAATATGAAAGTGGTTTGTTAAAGAATTTATTATATTGTTTATGTTGGGTAGACTTGCAAGGTCTAAATTAACAATCTGAAACTATTTCCAGAAAAAGTTTCTAAAATAGAACTTTTATAAGTCGAAATTACATTGAAAAAGATATTTTTCTTCAAACTAAATTTAGCCAGACTGCTAAGGCCAGCGCGTTTTTCCTGGTTTCACAAAAATTCTGCACTCCTGAAGAGGTTATCAGTTTCTCTCCAATTTACTACACCCTACATATACTTGCCTCTTCTTTCCTACTTTCCTCCTACACACTCTTCATCCTCTGTGGATGTCGCACTTATGTTTATTTGGGATTAGATTGCAAGCAGCGGCTCGATCGTCACAATTGGAAAATAAGGATTCATCTTAACCGGCTATAGGTTTTCAAAAATCAGCCAAGAGAATTAGTTCGTAGTAAGAATGTATATTTTAACTAAGGACTTTTCCAGGAGGTCAGCGTAAGAATTTGGATCAGCAATATGGACCAGCCACCACTGCTACATCTAAAAGTAGAACATTAATATAAGAACACATACATAAACAAAAAAGCAATATTTGATATACAAATCTGTTGTAGTCCCTTGCCCTTACAGATAGATTTAGCTATGAGTCTAGAAAACAATAGATACATCTTTAAAAAAAAAAAAATCTGGTGTGAAACACTCACACAACTTTCTCTTACTCCAGTACCAAAATTATAATTGACAAATTTTATAGTTAGTGTACCAAATTTAATGAAATTCGTCGAAAAGTGAAAACACTGTCCAGTAAAACTGTCCGGTTTACTAATTTCCTTGAAACTCGGAATTTGGGTCATATATTAATTTCTAGTTATTTCAATTTGGATGACAGAATTGTATAATCAACTGTGATAGCATTTTAAAGAAAAACATAACCCCCCTCCCCCAAAAGTCCCCTTAAATGAATTTATCAGGGGAAAAGTTTCAAATAAAAGTTGTAGCTCTTTATATGTATAGTTAACAACCTGGTTTAAAGAAAATCGTTGGAGCCATTTTCGAGAAAATACCAGAAAACTGAAAATTATATTTCAGTAAAAACGCACTTCCGGTTATCTATTTTTTTTCAAACTCGGAATTTCAACAACATATTTAATTCTAATTAACATTATTTAGATGACAGAATTGTCTAATATACTGAAACAGCAGTTAAGATGAAAACCTAACCCCACCCCTCCCCCAGAAGTGCCCTTAAATGAATTTTCCTGGAGAAATGTTTCAAATAAAAGTTGTAGCTCTTTGTATGTGTAGTTGATATACGAAGTTTAAAGAAAATCTTTGGAGCCATTTTTGAGAAAATTGCAAAAAAACGTAAAAAAAACAACTAGTAAAGTGGTACTTCCGGTTGAGGAATATTGACACATAACGCACCGTCAGATCCCATGGTGATACCTAAACGTAATATCAAGTTTGAACTTTCTACGATTTTTTCGTTTTTTGAGCTATGCTGTTCACATACATACATACACACACACACACACAGACCATTCGCTAAAAACAACTTTTTTGGACTCAGGGGACCTCAAAACGGATATTTCCGCTGAAAACTCGATATCGAAAATTTGACACGATTACAATACTTCCTCTTACTAGGAGTAAGAGAAAGTAAAAATTGAAAATTGATCAGTTAGATATAAATACAAGTGGAGATATAGAGAGAAAGTAAAATAAAATATGACTTGAGAGAAACAAATCCACAATAAATTAAAATTAATAATTATCTGCATTCTGTGATAATCTTCTATATAATTTAAAAAATTAAAAATTATTTTAGTTTCAAACATTCCCCAATAAATAAATACATTCATTTAATTATCATCAGAAACTGACAATAAACCTTACGGATCAAACTCAACACACCAGCATTGCTGTTTGAGGTTAATATTCGTTTCTTATTGAGCGTAAAATAGACAGTAGAAGTTGTCATTTTATATAATATGAATAAGAGAATGCCGTGTGAGTGTTTCATACCTGATTTTTTATTTAAGGAATCCAAAACGTGTTTATTTCCGATTGAAACCAAGTTAGAAAATATTAGAAGATATCAATACTTCCTCTTACATCAGTAACTAAGAATAGTAAGTCACTAATGTCTGTGCAAAATGCTGTAATTATTGTTACTCACCGTATATATCGGTTTATTTAGAAAATTAAAAAAAAAAAATTGTAGCAGAAATGTGGTCTTAATCAGAAGCGTTCTTAGAAGCAGGACGGTGTAGCTATGCGAGTCATTCTTCATTCATTAATACGACATTAAATAATACCTCAGCCAGTGCTGACGTCGTGAGAGCTACCCGTCTCCATACCAGTACTCATGTAACTAAGTATAAGAAGATTTCGCCGAAAGTAGAAAGGCAACGGAGTAATTAGCTGATTGATTGTTTTTTTGAAATCATAATGAAAGAACCGTGATAGAGACCGCACACACGACTGCAATCAGTACAATTACAATACTGACAAATATTCATTAAATTTTAATATTTTTACTTAACACTAACATATAGAGAACTGGTGTGGGTATATGTATCTACCCAGGGCAGGTAGTTGAAATGATTGCACTGTAGATCAAAACAGCGCCAATAACATCGAATTTTTTTAAATTTACCGCCACATATTTCTCAGAAAATCCTAAAATCAATTTTTCCGGGAAGTAATAGTCAAATAGCATTCCAAGTTTAAAAAAGCTGGTGTGAAACACTCACACAACTTTCTCTTACTCCAGTTCTCAAAATTGTAATTGAAAAATTTTATAGTTTAATGAAATTCGTCGAAAACTGAAAAAAAAACTGACCAGTAAAAGCGCACTTCCGGTTTACTAATTTTCTTGGAATTCCGAATTTTGGCCATCTATTTATTTCTAATTAATTTTGTTTGGTTGATAATTGTATAATCAACTATGATTGCACTTTAGAGAAAAAAAATAACCCCACCCCTGCCTAAAAGTGCCCTTAAATAAATTTTCCCAAAGAAATGTTTTAAATAAAAGTTGTAGATCTTTGTATGTTTAGTTTATATAGGAAGTTTGAAGAAAATCGTCGCAGTCATTTTTGAGAAAATCGCAAAAAAGTGAAAAAATCATTTAGTAAAGTGGTAAAGTAAACGCACTTCCGGATATCCGATTTTTTTGAAACTCGGAATTTCAACCCATATTGAATTCTAATTAACATTATTTAAATGGCAGAATTGTTTAATAAACTGAAATAGCATTTTAGATGAAAAACTAATCCCACACACCTCCCCGTAACTGCCCTTAAATTAATTTTCCCAGAGAAAAATTTTAAATAAAAGTTGTAGCTCTTTGTATGTGTAGTTGATATAACAAGTTAGAAGAAAATTGTCGCAGCCGTTTTTGAGAAAAACGCAAAAAAGTATAAAAACGAACAAGCAAAATGGTACTTCCGGTTGTGGGATTTTGACAGATGACCCATTGTCAGATCCTATGGTGATACCTAAACGGAATATCAAGTTTCAACTGTCTAAGGTTTTTCGTTTTTGAGCCATGCTGTTCACATACACACACACACACACACACACCGTTTGTTAAAAACCACTTTTTTGGACTCAGAGGACGTCAAAACGTGTATATCCGTTTAAAACTCGATATCGAAAATTTGACACGATTACAATACTTCCTCTTACTAGGAGTAGGAGAAAGTAAAAAATTCGTTGCAGCAGTGTTAGAGAAAATTCCTCCAAAAAAAAAACTAACAATCTTATTCAGTAAAGTCGTATTTCCGGTTAACCAGTTTTCATTCGAATCTGGAATTCCAACAATAATTTAATGTATTTTTTCATATTAAAGAAGAAGATGAAGGAACTATACATTTTACTAGAGTGGTACTTTATTGGAAAGCTCAACAATATTGACTTCCTCAGAAACCCCCCCCTCAATATTAGTCTTCCTGGAAAAATCCTTAAAAACAAAAGTGATAGGTGTTTACACGTGTATGTACGAAAGAAAATCTTTGAAACTGTTTTCGAAAAATAAAATCACAAAAATACTGAAAAAAAAATTTGAATTTACTGCCATTTTTCGTTTTTGTGATATTTTGTGCACACACATTCCAAAAATTAAAAAAAAAAAGTTTTTGTTAAAACAGAAAGTTAATTAATTTCTTCAAGGAAAGAATAGGGTACACTTATCCATTTGGTACTCACCATTAGGGTAGTATCCATTTTGAACAAATTACACATGGTAGATGGCAGTGGAGATAAAGGTAGCTTCTCAGTAAATAGCAGATAGTTTGTTAATGAGATTACACTAAGTCTAGCAGTCAGAACCTTAGATTAGAGATTAGATTTTATGGGGGAATTGGCTCTTCAGCCTGCGCCACCGCGACCCCCATGGGTCATTGTGGCTCCCCCTAAGTTGGAGACCCCTCCCCAGCCCTGTCCTTAGTGAAACTGTGGAGTCTGGGGAGGCTCCCAGGTGGTCAATTTAGATCACTTGTCACCAGAGCACCCTCTCGAGCCCTATCTTCCTTAATAGACTTAATACACCCGAGAGGGGCCCCTGGCTGAGGCTTGCAGGCTTTAGTTTCTCCTCTCCAAAGAGACGAAACCTCAGCCATACAAGCCTCTCGCACTGACACACAACGTGCAGTGCTGTTTCCTCTTCTTCCTGACAAAATCTACACAGGCTATCCGTTGCCGGGCCCATGCGATGCATGTGCTTATTAAATTAAGTCTACAATGGCCAGTGAGAACGCCAGCTGCTATCCTAATGGCCACCCGGCCTAGTTGGAGTAATGCTGCAGTTAGCCAGGGCGAGTAGCTATGAATGAACATTTTCGTCTGGCTTTGACCCACCATTCCCTTGATCGGTCGTGCATCCATGTCCTAATGGATGCACTCCTAAGGCATCTTGAGACTCCACAGAACAGTTCCGGCCCGATAAGTGTTCCAATGGAACTCTCCCGGGCCAAACGATCTGCCGCCTTATTGCCTCTATGACCCGAATGCCCAGGTACCCAAACCTGGAAGACCTTATTAAGGCTTCTAATTTCCCTAAGTGCACCCAGGCAACCCCACACCAGCCTAGTCAGTACCTTTATCAACACTTGAAATCTATGTCACAGAAACCTCCGGAAGTTAAAATCAACTTTCCGGAAAAATGTTTACTAATAAGATATCTCTTTTTGTTTTGTTTTTTTAATTTTTGTTTTTTAGAAAGACAATCTGTATAGCAATGTATATACAATAAGTAAATAGGATGAATTGAGATGATATCTGGATGTGAAGAGCAGGAGGAGAGAAACAACTGCATGGTAGCACTCTATACGGGGTGCTGTAGTGATGCTTGGTCAATTCCAAAGGATGACCATTGACGATTCTAATGGCGAGGAGGATCGTCAGTGATAGTAGCACATTTGTCTGGCGGTGACCGGTGCGATGCGGACCACGCCAACAGCTGCAATGGAGACATTATTGGGAATACCACCGCTCTTTGTAGAGGTGAAAACTGTGGCAATGAAAGCCCGTTATAGAATTAAACAGGCAGGTTTTTGGCAGGGTAAGCGATATGGTCATTCAACCATTCGTCGCAAGATGCTTCAAGGTTCCTGTTACAGGTTTTCCTTATGATAGAATGTTGAAGACATTTGTTTTCAAGCATTCTTACAGTGTAAGGTTACCTTCTAGGGAAGATTGTCAGTATTGTCCATCTGGTGTTATACCTGATATTAATTCCGGTGTACAGTTAAGGGTTCCAGGAATGTGATGGTAGGTCTGAGCTGCGATCTATTTTGAGACCGAGATACCTTTGGCAGTATCTCTTGTGAATGGACACAGTCTTCCAGACTGAAAGTTTTAGCCTATTCTTATGTTGATCTTGGATGAGGTCATAACACTAACTTAAAGTGTTGTGTATCTGGCTCGACAGCCAAGCTGCGCTGAAGGGCGCTGTTTCATGTCTTCACTTCCAGGTTGGTCTTAGAATTTTCAAAATGTCTGGAAGATCCTTGTTCCTCTGAAGATTGCTTCTAGCCTGGTGCCTGGTCACATGGAAATTTTGGGAATGAGGAGGTGGATAGGTTTGCCAAATTAGGCGCCTCTCTTCCTTTCATTGGTCCCGAGCCTGCTGTTGGCGTGTCTTCTGGCACATGTCTGTCAGGCTTCCAGACATGAACAGCTTCACAGCATTCATCCTTATGGATGAGCTCAGTTGGTTTTCGGCAGTCCAAAATGCTCATCGGGGCTCCGGACAATGCCATTAGTGAGACGTTGCTGTGTTTTTCACGGAACTCTCTCAGGCATCTGGTTGGATCTCTTACTGGACATTGTGGTTTAAGGAGACATCTCTACATAATGGGGCTTATGTCGGATCCATTTTGTACAGTCTGTGAGACAGAGGAGGAAACACCCATCCATCTTATGACTGATTGCCTGGGTTGTGAGGAAATTAGGTTCCAGGACCTTTGGTCGGAATAGGATGTCTGTGGAAGAGATTAGGCTATTTCCGCTTAAGGTTGTTGTCCGATTTATTCGGACTGCGGTGAATCTTAGATGGATTAGATTTGGGTCTGGATATTTGTTCTAGAACCGGTTAGTTGTTGTTTTTCTTGGGGTAGCTATATGGGCCCAGTGTGGCTTTGGATAGCGTAGGTTTTGGTACCTCCCCACAGACAAATAAAAATAATAAATAATAATAATAATAGTAGCTGAGGCTAGAGACTGTACACATGGATTAGCGCAATGAGAGATAGCGGTATGGTATTTGAAATATTATATCTTGGGCACGTTGAGGTCTTTATAGAGAGTCAAATTTGTGACATAGTCTGTATATTTAGTTCGTATTTTTGTAGGCTTGGCGCAACCCCACAGTTCTAGTCCATAACTCCACATAGGTTTGAGAATCGTAATGTACAGATATCGTTTCAATTGTGTAGGTTATTTAGATCGTCTTCCAAGAAGTTTGTAAAGGAGTCTTTTAAGTCTTGTGTGTGGGTTCCAAGTGAGTTGTTTGTGTATGAAGAGCCCAAGGTAGCGCATCAGGTCTGTGAAAAGAAGAGGATTGTTACTGAAGAAGACAGAACGACAGGAGCCCCGCCGGAATAATAAGATCTCTCAAATACGAAAAATCGCAGGAAGTCTGAGGAAAGAACTTGGTATTTCCTTTAGGTGTTACCACAACAGATGAGACTAAGGTTTCGGGCAAAATCCCTTTAACCGGAAGGGCTACTTTACTGAAATTTTTTCCGTTTTTTTTGTTTTGCGTTTTTGTTTTGTTGGAAACAGCTTCAACGATTTTCTTTGAACTTCGTATATACTATCTACATATGTAAGTTCCCATCATTTTTATTCAATATATTTTTCCTCAAAAATTGGTTGTGCATAATTTTTGGTGTTAAATTTCAAATGTTATGTAAAGTTATTAGTGTTCTCTTCTGGACTTTAATTATTGCTCTTTTACCTACCTGGGTAGGTTCTTGTCCTCCTGTTCCTTCACATTTAATGTTAGGACAAATTACTAGACTTTGAAATCTAAGGAAACATAATTATTTGTATTTATACATAATTTCTTATTGTGCAGTGAGAGAAAGTAAGTATTATGCAGTGAGAGAAAGTCGTTTGTGTGTTTCACACCAGATTTTTCTTTTTCTTAAATAATCTTAATTACACAA
>JAAEAF010011774.1:0-20191 GCA_011037195.1 Triatoma infestans | reverse complement strand
ACAGCATAGCTCAAAAACGAACAATCGTAGAAAGTTGAAATTTGATATTCCGTTTAGAGGTCACCATGGGATCTGACTGTACGTTATCTGTAAAAATTCCTCAACCGGAAGTACCACTTTACTAGTTGGATTTTTTACTTTTTTTGCGATTTTCTCAAAAATGGCTCCGACGATTTTCTTTAAACTTCATACATTAACCACACATAGAAAGAACTACAACTTTTATTTGAAACATTTCTCCGGGAAAATGCATTGAAGGGCACTTTTGGGGGAGGCGTGGGGTTAAGTTTCCATCTAAAGTGCTATTTCAGTTTATTAGACAATTCTGCCATCTAAATAATGTTAATTAGAATTAAATATGTTGTTGAAATTCCAAGTTTGAAAAAAATCGGATAACCGGAAATGCGTTTACTTTACTACTTTACTAAATGATTTATTCACTTTTTCGCAATTTTCTCAAAAATGGCTTTGACGATTTTTTTGAAACTTCGTATATAAACTAAACATGCAAAGATCTACAACTTTTATCTAAAACATTTCTCTGGGAAATTTCTTTTAAGAGCACTTTTAGGGGAGGGGTGGGGTTCCTAAGTTCATTATACCAAAGTGGTATCCTAGTTGATTATACAATTCTATCATCCAAACATAATTAGTTAGAAATAAATAGATGGCTGAAATTCCGAGTTTCAAGAAAATTAGTAAACCGGAATTGCGCTTTTACTGAACTGTTTTTTCAGTTTTCGACGAATTTCATTAAATTTGGTACACAAACTATAAAATTTGTCAATTATCATTTTGAGAAATGGAGTAAGAGAAAGTTGTGTGAGTGTTTCACACCAGATTTTTTTAATATAGCATGTATTTTAAAAGAATAATATAATGAAGTCACTTTATTTTAACTTGGAATGCTAACTACACAAATCACTTTCATGTGAAATCTGTCATATGGTTTACAATGTAAACACATTCAATTTCTATCTGCCATGCGCCACAGCTTTTTGATTTTAATTTAGCAAAGCTTTCAGTTTAAGATATTGAACTTTTACGTGGTGAATTAATTGCCAGACTTGGCTTTGTCTTTGTTCGTGCCAGATCTTACTAGTCCTATTACCCAGTTTTTTTTAAGTAGATCTGTTACAAATCTGAAACAAGATCAATAAAACATTCAGCTGCCATCCATCCATTGAAGAATGAATAGTTCAAGCAGTATCCGCTGCAGGAGTTAGAAGTAATCTAGATCCAGCATTTCTACAACTTGCAGATAATATAGTCAATCGCTTGCACATTCTGCAACAATAACTCATTCAGGACAGTAGTTTTGAATCTGAAACAGATATAGAAGAATTTGAAAAAGTCGATCAGAGACTTAGTGATATGCATATTAAAAAAAAAAAAATGGAATTGTGCGATCAGTTGAAAAAGCAACTTCAGAGAATATCAATGCATACATGGTCGAAGTGTTTCGAAAGCTACGATGCAAATATATGGCCAGAAGTACCAAGAGAACTATGTGGAGACTAAAGTTCTGTTAGGGCAATAGCATCAAAGTTTTGAAGTTAAAATAAAATTCTGTCATTTTTTTTTAATAATTGAATTAACTGCAATGTTTCACACTAGATTTTTTTTTTCTATAGATAATAAATAATAAAGAACTTGAATATAATTATTTATAAATAGAACAATAAATAACAGTTGGCAACATTTATATTTATATAGAATGACATTTTAAACCAAGTTGGCAATACTGTCTGTACACAATAGTAGTAGTAAAGTTAGTAGTTTAGTAATCGTAGTGATAGTATAATTCCTTTTGTGTTTATATCGTATACCTTGATTGTGAATTGTTTGTTAAACAAAACAAAACAAAAAAATTTGTTGATTTGTTTTTTCCATTATAAAGATACTTGAGCCATCATTTCACTACTTTACACACTCACACATATACTTGAACTAATAAGATAAAAAAATAATAATAAGACAAAAAAAACAAAACTCAAGATAAATTATGAGTATTTTTTTTTTTTTTTATGGTTTCTTATTTTTATCAAAATTCATATAATAAAAGTGTGTGACTACTATTTAAAGTACAGTGGTGTTCGAGTGTGGTGCCGAGTTAATTAATTAAATCAGTCTCAGTGTAAAGTATGTTCATCACAATATTGGTAAAGTGTGGTGAGGTTTTCAACTAAGATGACTATTTTCGAAAAGGTTTTCATCTCCCTTATTGATAAAATACCGTAAGTAAATTAATTAATTAATTTTTTGTAGAATAATTGAGATATTACACGTACTAAGGAGAAAGCTGATAGATAACTGGCCTTTTTTTTTTTAACTTTATCCAAAATTATTTTACATTTTTTTCCTTTGTTAAAATTATTTAAACAATAAACTCTCAAACTCCATTATAAATAACAGAATATAAATAAATTATCTTATCCACCATATTTATATAAATAAAATGAACAAACTTTATAATAATACTTATCGTTTAATGTTGTGTTTATATTATAAAAACAAACTAATCTATTAAATGTGTTTTTCCTATATTTGATATAAATTTTAATGTAAATATAAAAGCAATGTATCTAGTTAAATATTTAATGTTCAACTTTTACAATATCAGTTATTTTCTATTTTCATTTTATTAATATTAATGTTTGTGAATAATATTTGTTTTAAAAAGTTTCATAATGTTTAGAAAATTCATTTGTGCATCAAAATAATTTTTTCAAGTTTACTTTATTAATTAGATCAAACATATTCAGCCTGTGACGTCAATTTTGTGCGACCTAAATATAAATTCATGACAAGTTTCATAATTTTATTGATTTAAAAAAAAAAAAAATCTGATGTAAAACACTCACACAACATTCACTTACTCTAGTTTTCAAAATTTTAATATTTAGTGTACCAAATTTAATGAAATTCGTCGGAGTTCTTCGAAAACTTTAAAAAAAAAAAATCTGTTCAGTAAAAACACACTTCCAGTTTACTAATTTTCTTGAAACTCGGAATTCTGGCAATCAATTTATTTCTAAGTAATTTTGAGTAGATGATAGAATTTTATTAACAACAACTAAGACAGAATTTTAGAGGAGAACATAACCCTATCCTTCCGCCAAAAGTCTCCTTAAATGACTTTACCCAGAGAAATGTTTCAAATAAAAGTTGCAGCTCTTTATTATGTGTAGTTTACATACATAGTTTGAAGAAAATCTTTGGAACCGTTTTCAAGAAAATAGCAAAAAAAAAAAAAAAATACATTTCAGTAAAAAATGCACTTGTGGTCACCCAATTTTCTTGAAACTTGGAATTTCAAAAACATATTTAATTCTAATTAATATTATTTAGTTGATAGAATTGTGTAATAAACTGAAATAGTAATTGAGAGGAAAATTTAATGCCATCTCTTCTTCTAAAGTGCCCTTAAATGTACTTTCTCGGAAAAATGTTTCAAATAAAAGTAGATCTTTTTATGTGTAGTTGATATAGTAAGTTTCAAGAAAATCGTTGGAACCATTTTTGAGAAAATCCAAAAAAGTAAAAAAAAAAAACTAGTAAATTGGTATCGGAAATACCAATTTTGGTATGATATCGGTTGAGGAATTTTGACAGATAACGTACTGTCCTAAACGGAATATCAAGTTTGAACTTTTTGCAGTTTTTCATTTTTGAGCTATGCTGTTCACATATGTACAACATACACACACACACACACACACACACAGATCATTTGCTAAAAACCACTATTTTGGACTCAGGGGACCTCCAAACGGATATTTCCGGTAAAAAAATCGATATCGAAAATTTGACATGATTACAATAAATAGCATAGCTCAAAAACGAAAAAACTGTAGAAAGATTAAACTTGATATTCCGTTTAGTTATCACAATGGGATCTGACAGAACGTTATCTGTCAAAATTCCTCAACCAGAAATACTAATATACTAGTTCTTTCTTTTTTACTTTTTTGCGTTTTTTCTGAAAAATGTCTCCAACGATTTTCTTCAAACTTGGTATATCAACAACACATACAAAGGGTTACAAATTTTATTTGAAACATTTTTCTGGGAAAATTCATTTAAGGGCACTTTTGGAGGAGGGGGTGAAGTTATGTTTTTCTCTAAAGTGCTATCACAGTTGATTATACAATTCTATCATCCAAACAAAATTAATTAGAAATAAACGGATGGCCAAAATTCCAAGTTTCAAGGAAATTAATTAACCGGAAGTGCGCTTTTACTGAACAATTTTTTTTCAGTTTTCGTCGAATTTCATTAAATTTGGTACCTAAATTATAAAATTTGTCAATTATAAGTTTGAGAACTGGAGTAAGAGGAAGTTGTGTGAGTGTTTCACACCAGATTTTTTATGATAGAATCGTGATTATAATGAAACGGCTCTTTATCATCTTACTTAATAAAATATCAATTTTGAGTTTTCGTGCGAGTTTTCGTTTTTTAATTATGCCGGCCTCACACGCACACTAATAGACCCCGAATTTTTTTTAAAATAAAAAAACTGTTTTCGTATTCAGGGTCCTCAAAACTATGTTTCCGTTGAAAACTTAATTTCCCAAAATTTAGTATCATCGCTCATAGTTTTGTTTCGTTTACCCATCATCAGGATTGTCTTAACTAACAGTCTGTAACAATGTCACTGGCTTCCACACACTAATTGCACTCTAGTGTAAACTGATATTGATTTTTAAGTGTATTTTTTTCCCCCATGATAGTAACCCTACCATGTGAGAGTTTATTAAATAATTCTACATGCTCCATAAAGATATAATATATGTAATTTTATTACAATTAATATATTGTGATTGTTGAATTCATAAATTTAGAAGGGACATATACAGAAGATGATCAAATGTAAATTGATTTTTTTTTTTTTTTCAACAAATTTAACCTATTTTATAATCCCATTTTTTTAAGAAACAACAAGAATTTATCAATGAATTGCTTTTGTAGTTGAAGTTGTTCTAAAAGTGGCCATTTATGACCCGTTGTCAGGATGTAACTTATGAAAGTTGCTCTGTATCTTTCCAAGATTGAACAGTGATATAACAAGTGTGTAAAATCTTGAATTCCTTCATTACAAGGGCATGTTGGAGTTTCTATTCTGTTACACTTATTTAAATACTGTCAGCATGGGCCATAGCCTGACAATATATATGAGTCAGACAGGTAGTCCATTTCTAATTCTATTTTCCTTCTATCTTTAATGTCAGGAAAAAATTTCTTTGTTGTTCTCCCTTTTTTCAGTTTGTTGTAAATCTCATTTTTAAAGTGTGTAAATTGATTTTGCTAAGTGCTAAGGTTTTTGTGACATCACATTGTTTATCAAGATATTTTGAAGATGAATGAACGCCCCGAAAATGGTCTAACACCACAAAAATAAGCAAGTTGCGGACTCCCAAACTACCTTGAATTTTTTAATGAAAATATGAACATAAATTTAAGAGCGTTTCTCTTTATTATTTTATTTTATCCTTATGCTAAGGGATAGGATCTATTGCAAGATATTATTTTACTTCCGGCCTCAAAGAACAAATTCAGTTTGTAAAAATGATTGAATGCATTCATATGCGCGTGTTCAACATTCGATTACGATTTGATATGCGATAAGTTTCGAAAATTCGATATATTTACCATACATCATTTTACTACGTCTGCATTATTTTAGTTTAGTAATTCCCAAATTCTCTTCCTCCACCTCTCTGCAAAGATGAAACATTTAGACTTGAATATTTCATCTGCAACAAAGCCATCCTCTCAGGCCTTGCTATGAAAACACTGCTGTTCAGTCGTATTTCCGTCGTTGGGTTTGGTTTGCTTCTCTTCTCTTACAAGAGCGCCGTGCTATATCCGGTTGTTGCTAATTAATTTTTTCCTGCTAACTTCACTAATTACTAATTCCTTCCATCTTCTCTTATTGTTTCTGCCCTCTCACTCACTTCCCTATTATGCTTCTTTCCTGCTTATTTCCAGAAATATTTACCTAACTCTTTCCTTATACTTTCTTAAATATTTACTTAATCTCTTTATCTTTTCTAACTCATTCGACCCCCTCTACTTCCGTTCTTCCTTGAGCCCTACGCTCTAATACTTCACTTATGCAGTTAGGATTGTGCGAGATTATTTTCTACAATTTACTGCTTCGTCTGTATGCTTCGATATTTATTTAAACTGCTTTCTTCATTGTGCACCTGGCCCTGTTTACTGAGCATCACCGCTGCTAGTTGCAGCACCTTAATTCCCCCGAATTACTATATGCTTCTTCTTCTTCATCTGGCTAAACACAGCTATACAAAAACCTCTGGTACACGCATCTCTCAGCTGAACCCTTAGCTCTCCTCAAATTCTAGTATCTACGCATCTCTTCTTCACTACGTGAGTCAGAACATTTATTATTATATATTGTTTATCATTTTTTTTGCATTAGTCTGCAAACGTTTAAACTTGTGGATATTCTGTTTAGGTATCACTATGGAATCTGACAGTACGTTATCTGTCAAAATTCCTCAACCGGAAATACTAATTTACTAGTTGTTTTTTTTGTTTTTTTTTTTACTTTTTCGCAATTTTTTCAAAAATGGCTGCAACGATTTTCTTGAAATTTAGTACATCAACTATACACACAAAGATCTACAACTTTTATTTGAAACAATTCTCCGTGAAAGTACATTTAAGGGCACTTTTGGAGGAGAGATAGGATTAGGTTTTCCTCTGATTTACTATTTCAGTTTATTACACAATTCTATCATCTAAATAATATTAATTACAATTAAATATGTTTTTGACATCCCTAGTATGAAGAAAAGTGCATTTTTACTAGAAAATATTTTTGTTTTTGTTTTTTTTTTTGCAATTTTCTTGAAGACGGCTCCAAAGTTTTTCTTAAAACTATGTTTTTAAACTACACATATAAAGAGCCTGCATTCATTATTTTCACGTCTACTACATCCACCTCTATTATAACAACTTCCGGGTCCGCTTCCGCGAGCATTACAACTGCCATGTTAGTATTTTACTCGAGAAGCTTTACTTTAATATACAAAAAAAAAAAAAGCTAAGCTAAACAACATTTTTAAAAGTATGAAGTATTAAGATTAGGGGAAACAGGAAATTCAAACCGGAAGCAGTTTTCATTAGTTTTTCTAGATTAAATCCTTTAATCACTTCCTTTTAAAAAAAATTGCCACTCCCACTGAAATTTTTTTTTTTCTTTCCAAATGAGTAAAAAATTCAGTTTATAAAATTTAATTTTTATAAAGGACCTAATAATTCAACTCTCCTATCGCTTAAAACAACACTTAACATTATATCTATCAAATTTTATTTTTAAAAAAATATTTACATTCACAAAGTTTTAACGTCATCCGATTATCCAAAAAAACATTTTAAACAATTAAAGAAAAATAGGCCAACATTGATAACTCCATGTTTAGAGATCAGTGTAAACATCATTATAGTTCATTGCTATATATATATATGTATGTATTTAACATATTATAGTTGTTAATTGGATATAATTAAAACCTATAAAGTAATTTTACTTGTTCATTTTATTCGATGGCATTGGTCTTGTCTTGAGGTTGAATGTTTTTTATTTTTTTCGCGCATGTCCTATTTAAATTTATTTTCTCTTATGATTGTAAGAAGAAATATTTTTCGAAACTGAGTTTCACCATCTTTTCAGGCACCCCCTCGTCCTTAAATGCGAAAAAAATAACGTTGAAGAATAGTCCCTCTCGCATCATTCCGCGCAGGCGTATTGTGTGTACTCTGTGTGTGTGCGTGTGTGTGTGTGCGTGTGTGTGTGTGTGTGTGTGTGTGTGTGTGTGAAAGAGAGAGAGAGATAAAAAGTGAGGGCATATGAACAGACTAATTCAAAACGTAAACCTTTGGTGCGAACAGTCCATGAAGAGTCCCAAGGCTTAACAGATGACGATTTTTATTGCTGGAAGTATGTGGCTGGAAGCACCGGCGGAACCCAGCGCCGTTTTAATTTTGGCCCTTGCTGTCATGTTAGATTAGAATATCATCAGAGACATTTTCCGTGGTAGCCTGCTTCATTTTGTGGTTATCGACCGGTTTCGGGCGTTTGCCAGACATTGTGATAACACAGACTTGCACAGAGCACATTCGACTTTGCTTCTGTGCAAGTCTGTGTTATCACACTGTCTGACAAACGCATCCTGGAGATGGACGAACGCCCAAAACCGGTCGATGACCACAAAATGAAGCAGGCTACCACGGAAAATGTCTCTGATTCCAGCTCTGCGGTACCAACCACCACAACAATTAGATTAGATTAGATTAGTTTCGGGTGGGCTATACCCCGGTACCGCAGCTACCATCATAGGCTTATTGTGCTAGCCCCGATTTTTTTAGTAGATGAACCGTTCCCTTCTAAGAAGTTTAAGGGCTTTCACAACTAGATCTTTTTTGCATTTTATTTGCCCAGGTCGCAATGTACCAAAGGTTTTCTATCGCAATTTAGTTATTGCTACGCAATCAAAAAGTAGGTGGTGGGCCGTTTCCTTTGGGCACAAAGATTCCGAGCTTAAGTCAACTGTCGTTGAGGATTTAAAGGACCTTAATGCTTTCCGATATGTTTAGTATAAATTCCGAGTTCGTAGAAAATTTGTCAATTTTAATAGTAATAATTGCTAGTAGAGAGTAAAGAGTATTTCACACCAGATTTTCTGAAACTTTGTAATTGTAAGATATAATTTGGCGTTTTTTAATTTTATCATTTTTATTCTGAAAACTTTACAAAAATTATTCATCTGTACGTGCTTCTGTTCATATCGCCTATATGGATGACTCATTTAACTTAATTTTATAGAATTTAGTAGAGGTTGAGGATATTAGGCTTTCATTTTGAAAAAAAATGTAAGATTTAGCCAGGACTTTCAACTAATAGGTTTTAATTAATTTAAGTAGCACAATATAGAATAGAATAGTATTTTGTATATCTCGCTCTCTCTGTTTGGGTAGAACAAGCGAGACAGAAAATAACACCCACTACTTCTTCCCAACATCATTAAATATGGAGGAAGTCTAGGGATGTGAAGTTTGGGGGTGCGAGAGGTCACAGGTTCAAATACCAGACGAGCCCCCCTCCCCCCACATTATATCTTCTTTACAAAGTTGTTAATAAAATTTTAATCTATTTAAACAAAGATCTTCAGTTTAAGATCAGACAGACCCTCAGTTATATAATCTGTAACCTTGCTCCCAATTATGTAATCCTGGACGAGCCTCCAAATCTATTACGTCTCCTTTAGTAGCTTGATTAGTCTGTAATAATAAATGACTTTTTGTCTAGGGGTGATGAAGAAGCTGCAATAGAAGGAAACGCATTTTTAAGATTATGAATGACAATGTAAAGCGTTTAATGAGGTGTTTAATAAAGCATTAAAAAAAAAATATATCTCTTAATATTTAAAAGAATGAGATGTCATACATAAAGCTTTACTTAGTACAAAAGCTATCTTAGGACTACCGGGGGAATAGTGAAACTTAGTCTTTCAAACTCCTTTAATTGAGAAGCAATGGGAGTTGTTTCGTGTCTTGCTGTTCTACACACACATAGACAGACATACGTCACAATAGATTATTTCATTGGGAGTTGACCCTCAGTCCCCAACACTACTACCTCAGGGGATCTAGATGGTATTGTTATACTATGCCCTTAACAAGAGTCACAAGGCTGGGTAGCATAAATCAAGACGAACGACTTAGCTTTCTTCCACAGTGAATTAATGCCTTTCATACAGCCGAAGACATTCATTCATACACTAGTATAATAGGGTAATTCCGGGTGAGTCGCTGCATCCGGTATGTTCCCGCACCCCCCCTCCGTAGTTTTTGTAATTATCGCTAGACTGCAGTCTAATTGCGTAGTGTAGGTGCAGAGCGCGCTGCAGTGAACTACTGTAATACGTAAATTCAACTTTTGTGATTACCAACTGTGTTTTAGACTTATATGTAAGATAAGCAGACAATCCTGCCTGCCATACAATATTTTTAACGCCTTATACTAAAATTGTTGCTGTAGGCAAATCTCTTTAACCCATGTGTAATTTTAGCGTTCTTATTAAACGTAGCATCTATGTAAAATGTTCTGGCTGTGTTAACGCCATCTTTCTTTTCATGATTAGCTAGCCAAGTGGTGCGGCTACTCTCCTCTATAAAATGGCAAAGATATGCCGCACCTCGATCCGGTATACATGCCACAGTTATTGAAACTGTAACCAATATAATATATTTTAGACTTATTTTTACTGTATAAGTCATTGTTGTGCTTTTAAACAGTGTTTACAGTGGCTTTAATTTTTCGTCCGTTTTCATAATCTAGTTTGAAATGCCAACTTTTTAAAAACCTCGAAAAAAATTTCAAGCTTGTAAGTAACACTTGGGTTGGACAGCACATTTGGTGCAAACTGACTTAGTATCGGATACAGTCTTTGACAATGAATAATTGCTGATTTTTGTATGAAGCGCGGCGTTACCTCTCGTACAGGTGCGGCATCTCAACCGCATGTCCCGGGTGAGATGCCTTGAGGTAGAGGTTTAGAAAAGTAGATATAATATTATAATAGTGATATATTGTTTTTGTTATTTATCGTAGTTCAGATATTGTATATTTGTTAGTGAGCTGTACTGCATACTTCAATTTGATTTTGTGTTAATTATGGGATGTGTATGAATTTCAAAAAACATGTGGTATCTCTCCCGAATTTACTATATTTATCCTTCCGACTAGTGGCATCATTGTCAACAATGTCCATAAAATACATATGCCTCTTGAGCGAATAGTGATCCATAAGCACACCATGAATACCTATCCCCGTATCACTGCCGATTAAGGAGCCAGAAGCCAGAGTTCCATTATTCTAGTTAGAGTTCCCCGACAATGGAAGTCATTCCGCCCAGTTACTTCTTTCCGGAATGAAACCATTAAAGTGTCTCTGAAGGTGTAGATAAAATGTAAATCCAAGTCTAAATCTCTATACATAGTTGCGAGAGTTTCGTCAATTCATTTCAAATTATATGAAGTCCCGTTACTCTATTATAGTTTCTGATCTCAGCTATAGGTCATGCAATAATCTTGACAGTTGTCGTAATTAATGTCCGCAAGGGGGGGAGAGCTGTTGGATGCAGTTAGTTGGGGAGTAGCAACCAACCCTACGGTTAAAGCTCAGTACTACATGCACTTCGTCAGAACAGTACATAATACAATTAAACTACATATGCTCTACTCTTTGTAGACAAGAACAAACTCAGTACACAAACTAAAGTCTCTTGGAGAAAGGGTACTTGGGGAAAACTAAAAACTACATTTGGAAATGTGCATGAGGAAAATGAGTGCATTGGAGGTTGGATGAGGAAATGTCCTCATCTTTTAGTTTTCAGTGGGTCCCTGCACATATAGGAGTATCGGGAAACGAGGAAGCCGATAAGGCAGCCAAGAAAGAAATCAGTGGTTTGTATGCGGGTGCTAAATATCTTGTCCCGCTGTCAGAACTTTTATTAAAGGAAGAGCTCTCCTATTGGAGGAATGGCAACAATTGTACGAGCAGGAATCACAGTACAAAGGCAACTTCCATTTCACATGCGTACCGCGGGTGGGCTTTAGTCCGTGGTTTAGGAAGTCTGGGCTGAGCAGGAAACAAATAATAAAGCTGACACGGTTAAGAACAGGGCATGCGCTAGTTAACAGGAATTTGAAAATGTTCAAGCTGGTAAACTCTGAGAATTGTGTTAATTGCAGTGTTCTAGACACTGTGGAGCACCGAGTAATGACATGTAAAAGTTTTGATTCGTTTCGACAGAATTGCCAATTATTTAAAAAATTTCACAGCCTCCCTGACTTAATAAATTCAAGAAATCTGGCAAATTATAAAGCACTTCTCGCTTTTTTAGAGGAAGCTAAAATTATAATTTAATGAAATTATGAAGTATAGGATCTTAAAACATAGGTATCTGACAATATGGGTGTCTCGTAAAAGACACCTAGGTCAAAAAAAAAAAAAAAAACTAAAGTCTCCGTCCCTAGTTATTTGGCCGCAGCCAAGAGAGAAGGAAGGGATTAGCTCAATAGTAGCGTGCTGGACTAGCAACCAGTGGTGGTCCCGGGCTCGAATCCAGAATGCTGCCCTTGGATTTTCTCTTCCTAGGAGCCTCTACAACTCACTGTCCGGTGATAGGCAGTGTTGTCTGTAGCTAAAGAACACTGCTTGAAGGCCGGCAGTGCTCTGAGAAGGCTCCGGGAGGCACAATAGATCTTTCAGATCGCAGTGCAATAATCCCCTTCAAAAATCTACGATTCTATCGTAATTAATTACTTAAGTCTGTGAATAGATATGATATAATTATTATATTATTAAACATATTAGTGTTTGAACATGTTCTCTTAATTGTATCTAAAAATTTCCAAAGACAAAAAGGTTTAATGACCTTGTAAATAATTGATAATGATTCTCCCCCCCCCCACGCTCGAAATCATTGTTTGCCTTTACTATCCTTTAAAGGTTTGTACAATGAGATTAAACTTGGTATAATACAAACATGATATTGGCTACAAGACAGATGGAAACTGAATACAAAAATTTAGTTTAACATTAGATTTAATAGTGTCCATATTTGTAATTTGGTGTGTCCCAAACTTTGCGCGTGCTTGCGTGTGCTTGAGTGTGTGAATGTGTTTAGTGTTGATTGTTTATTTGTAGTTTGTAATAAAGTTTTGTGAGAATGGCATTCATAAATGATACCTTCAATCGTGGCACTTATTCATACCGTACCAGATATAATAGGTAAAATATATATAATACATGTGAATTTTGATTATATTTAATATTATTCACTAAGTTATGAACTTATTCCTATCAAGCATTTCATTTTGTACCAGGGAGTTCTTTACCTGAAGTCCGTGGAATGATTAGAGGGGTTTTTGAGCGTGCAAGGAAAAAGCAACTGAGATTATGTTTGATTTTTGCCCTCGTTTCCTTTATAGTTGAAAAAATTATTGTTTAGAGGGAATAGGGGAAAAAAGAGGCTTCTTATATGTATTTATCTTCACTTAAATATACAGGTAGTGATGGCGGGGAAGTGCAAGTAACTATCCAGGCAGGTAATAGAAATGATTACATTGTAGTCCACAAGAGAGCGCCAATAACTTCGAACTAATCCCTTATATCATTTAAAATTTAATACCACATCCTACCTGAAACTACTTATTATATATTTTTTCGGTTGGGCAGTATAAATCTTTCAGGTGGCAGTGCAATAATCCCCTACAACAATCTACGATTCTATCGTAATTGTAGGTTTTTATCGTAAGTGATAGGTTTTTTTATCCAAGCATTTAGTAATCCAACCCTAAACCCTATGGCGCGAGATCCCATGAAGACCCAAGGCTTGCCAGACGGCGATTTGAATAGGGGGCGTATGGTAAGCACGCCGTTAAGTTCCGGCCTTCGCTACCGTTACTAACTCCGGCGTTCGCGTTACTAACTGTAACGCAGCGCCTGCTCTTCTCTAGCTTCTGGGAGTGGAGTGTGACCAGTATGTGGGCTCACTCTGCGGGCTGGTTGAGCGTATCTCAACCAGCCCTTAAATGGGTCAAGAGGGGGGTGCTTCGGCACTTCTGCTATGGTCGGGTATTGCACTAAGAGTCCTTCCATGGTAATGACATCCCCTTCTTGTTAAACGATCCTGTTGCTTGCAACGGGGGGACCGGCATACACCAAGCGGCGAGGGTAGGTACGGTCTTGAAAGAACCCCCCTCAGTAGTACTTAGAGGAAAAAGGGGTATATTTGGTAAGAATGTAGCTTCCCACTTTTTATCACGATGCTGGATCAACACTGACTTTGCCCTAACGGGAATCGAACCCTGAATTCTCTCACGAAAGGCGAGTGCGCTAGCCACTAGACCAACGCGTGAGAACGCTCAGCAATCCAAGTATTAAGAAAATCGTTAAAGGATGCTTAAAAAAAAATAAAATAAAAATAATTCCAAAAACCTATTCTGTAAAGCGCACTTCCGGGTCACTCGATTTCCTTTAAATTTGAAATTCTGCCGATGCTTCTAATGTATATTATAGGGTAGAGGTTTTTTGTAAATTATTTCCAGTTAAATCTACTGTCTGTTGCCATTAGTGGTGAATAAAGCTATTTTATTAGCTGCTCTCTATATTTTGTAAATAATGTATACAATTTTATATATAATTTTATGAAATAAATCATTACATTACATTACATAATGTATATTACGTAATATTATGGAGGTGCATGTATCAAACATTCAATATAATTGAAGTGGTACTTTAGAGGAAATCTTAACGGCTATTGTTTCCCTTGAAGTCTGAGAAATGTTGCTTTGACTTATGCACTCTTGAGTCCGCCAGCGTTGTAGAAACCCTTTTATGACAAGTTATTATCATGGGGAAATATAAATAAGATTTATATGATATGTTGCGTACCTATTGGCAATTAATTGTTTATATTATTATAATTCTTTATTTGTTTATTGTTATTACAATATAAAATAATATTTGATTTTGTTTGTTTACAGGTAAGTTCAATTTTTCAATCACTTTACATTGTGGAACTTTAAGGTAACTATTTAAGAATCTGGGGATATTTTATACGTTTCATAGCATGCATATTTATTATGATTGTTCCTGACCCGGTTTCGGATATTTTCATCCATTGTCAGAGTCACTTACACTTGTTGTTTTTTGTAATAACAAAATCGAAAACACACACATAGTATCATAACCTTATAACCTACCGCACTCTTTACACAAAGCAATGAACTTCTCTGCACGACATATCTTCATAACTCTGATTCTGACGATGGATGAAAATCCGAAATCTTGTTAACTATAATTTATTTTTAAATTATTTTTAATAAATCAAAATTTAAAAAAAAAAAAAAAAATTACAACATTAATTCACCCACCCACTCACTTTGTTTATTAGATTTTTAAAATATTAGCACCTATAAATAGTGTTGTTTATCTTTGTTGAGGCAGTATGTCTAAATCAAGAAGTTTCATGGAGATTTAATAACGAAACTTGTTATATTACATTTTATGTGGTGATAAAATTAACCTGAGAGGGGTCCTTCGTCAGCTATCTCTCTTATTACAGCCGGTTGTAAAACTTCTTCTTTTTTTCTATTTTAACTATTATTACTTGCTACTTACTGGTTGGTTGGTGGTGGTAACAACTCTAATGATTATAAAAGCGCCATAGACTTTAAACGTTGCAACCTGGTTTTTTTTTTCCTTGTTTATTAAGCTTTCGCTTAGTAAACAAGAAAAATATGGCATGATAAACACTATGAGAATATTGACAATACGATAGAAGCATAGCTAAAATTCCTGCTCGTCAATTTTTTTAATTTTATAATTATTGTAATACTATGGGTACTAAAAGAGAAATTTGTGAAATTGCTTTCTTTTGTTTTTACTCAAAGAATTTGAAAACACACATTTCTGGTGAAAAATCAATTATAAAAATTAATTTTATAACAACGTATACTTCATTATTTATAGTTTTAAAGATTTATATTATTGTAATATTCATTTCAAGACTGTGTTGCGTATGCAAATTTCATTAGAAAAAAATATATGTCTCGTATTCATTGGTAACTAAAGAGACATGGTCTAGAAATAATAATAATAATAATAATAATAATAATAATAATAATGACAAAAAGTATTAGAAGCATGGCATAAGCCGTCTGCTTGAGTTTACTGCAAATAAAATTTGTAGTTATTATTAACGAAATAAATATAGTGCTTAATATAAGTATAACAGTGCTTAAGAAAAGTAAATATGTATATACGAGGTGTGTAAATTAAGTAATGAGACTGATTTTCTAATGTTCAATCTGGCAACACTGGAGACGCGGCGCATGCGTGGTAGGGCAAGTAAACATCTGATACACGTCCAGTGCAAATTTGAAAATGCTAGAGTTGTTGCACTGTCCGTAGTGACTTTTTTTGTGAGCAAGGTTTTTTTCAGTGCGTTTTAAAAATGAGTGACCAATTATGAGCAACGTTGTGCTATCAGGTTTTGCTTCAGACTTGGGCACAGTGCAACGGAAACGTTTGAAAAACTGTGCCAGGCCTATGGAGACAATGTTTTGTCGAGCGCACAGGTTTTTAGGTGGTTTAAGTCGTTTGCAGAAGGAAGGGAATCAATTGAAGACGAGCCTCGCAGCGGAAGGCCTTCATCTTCAAGAACCGACGAAAATATTGGCAGAATCCGCGATCTCGTGCGTTCAGATCGTCGTTTGACAGTCCGAATGATCGGCGAAGAGTTGAATTTGACTCACACAACCGTTCATCAAATTTTGACTAATGAATTTGGGATGAGAAAAATTTGTGCAAAAATGGTTCCGAAAAATCTTTCACAAGAGCAAAAAAACATCAGAAAGGAAAGGAGCCTTGAATTTTTGGGAGCAATTCAAAACGATCCCAATTTTTTGGAACGTTTTTATTACAGGAGACGAGTCTTGGGTGTTTGAGTATGACCCAGAAACCAAGCGTCAGAGCATGCAGTGGCACACTTCGACCTCTCCAAGGCCAAAAAAAGCAAGAATGAGCAAGTCAAAAAATCAAATGCATGCTGATTTGCTTGTTTGATAGCCAAGGAATCGTTCACAAAGAATTTGTGCCTCAATGCCAAATGGTAAACCAACATTTTTACCGAGAAGTTCTTGAGAGACTTCGAAAAAGAGTCATGCGCGTGAGACCAAACATCAAAAACAAGTGGGTGTTGTTGCATCACGACAATGTTCCGTGTCACACCGCGATTTCTATTAATGAGTATTTGGCTAGTAATAACATTCCTGTGGCTCCTCAGCCTCCTTATTCACCCAACCAGGTGATTTTTTTTTTTTGTTCCCCAAATTGAAAAATCACCTCACAAGGGACGTCATTTTGGAACATTGGAGAATATTCAAACAGCCGTAACCGACCAACTGAACTCTATTTTCCAGTATCCGAGTTCTAGCACTGCTATGACGAATGGAAGAATCGTCTTCAGCATTGTGTGGCTTCCCAAGGTAGTTACTTTGAAGGGGACAATGTTGAATTGTAATTTTATTTGAATAAAAAAAAAGATAAAAAAATCAGTCTCATTATTTAATTATGCACCTCGTATATAGTACATTAAGAAAATAATAAATATAATACATTAAGCAAATAATATAACAGTACATTAAAAAAGAAAAAAAAAAAAAACATTAGTAGGCATTTACAAAGAAAACTAAACTAAATACAAATACAAAATACAAAATCTCTGGATGAAAAAAACAATAATAATAACAATAATAATAATAATAATAATAATAAAAACAAATTAAATATAAACAAACAAATAGGAAAGAGAAGAGAAAAAAAAACATAATAAAAATAAAATACAATATTATAAAATACTTGAGAAAAATATACATATATAATAATAAAAAAGGAAATATAGCTAAGGTAACCAGCATAGAAGCGAGATATATTATTAAGTCGAATCCGCTACCCATTCAAGTCTGATTTGATAGGCATGGCGAGTGTAATGAATCAGTCGTAAACAGGATATTTGTCCAGTTAAAAATTGAATTATCTCCAGCCTAGAGAGAAAAGATGATTTGCCGTACTGGAGTAGCCAAAGCTCCACCAGGATATAGGACATTCTCCAAGGAAATGGTATAAATCCTCGCGAACATTATAAGAGCAAAGGGAACATTTTTCATTTATTATAATATCTCTATCCACCCATGGCTTAAAATTTAGATAAAGAAGTTCCCCTCCAATTTTGAAAAACCAGCGGAGATCTTTAAGCTTTAGGATCTCATATAGACTCTCCGTTATGAAATTAGGATATTCTGTTATTAACACTCTATTAAGAAGAAAATGATCAGTGGAAGTAGCCCGCCTCATAGCCTCTTCACGTATGTCGGACTCAATCTGGGATGGGAGCTCAAGGAGTAAAAAGTACGCCAAGAAGAAAGGTTATTATTATTATTATTATTATTATTATTATTATCGGGTGCCCAAAGGCGCGGGACCTAAGCCTATATGGCTCTTATCCCCCCGGTACCCCCCGTAACCCCTTAATTAGCCTCCCCCGGTAACTTGCCGGTTAATCTACAATATCTCAAGATATCACTATACTCCAACTCGCCCAGACAATCCTGCGAGAGTGGTGTCCTCCCAAATATACGAAACCTAGTTCCAGCGAAACGGGGACACTGACATAAGTAGTGATACACCGTTTCCCTAACTCCGTCATCACAGTTCTGACAAATGGGACTCCGCGTCTTTCCTATGTTAAACAAGTGGCTGAACACCCAAGTGTGTCCAGTCACTATTCCTACCAAGGTCCTCAAACCCGTCCTACTGAGAGACAGGAGATACTCCGAAATTCTCTGCTTACCTGCCTTTATAAATCTTTTAGCTTGGAGGCACCCCTGCGTGTCCCCCCAGCCTTTCTCCAAAGCACTTGTCTCCCAAAGTCTAATCTGTTTGTCGCGAAACGTCTTTGTAACGGCCAGGGCTGGTTCAGGACCACAGAATGGTAATGATGATCCCTCCCTGGCCAGCCGATCCGCCCTCTCATTGCCCTCTATTCCCGCATGTCCGGGTATCCAATAGAGATGCACCTTACCCCTCCGAGCCAAAGCGTTGAGCTTCCTCCGACATTCTCCCACTAATTTCGAACTCCACCAAGGCTTACTCAAAGCCCTTAGTGCGGCTTGGCTGTCCGAGAAAATCCGCACTTCCTTGAACTCTCCCTGCCACTCCCCCACCAGGTGGCAGCATTCAATGATGCCCACCACCTCAGACTGAAAAACAGTGGCCAAGCCACCCAAGGCCACCGAACTCTCTTTATCCAGTTCCTGAAACCAGGCTCCCGCCCCGAGAAAGGTTATCTAATGTTCGTATGACCGTGCAGGAGTGATGGCGGACTAGCGAAACTAAATGTTTAAACCAGAAGATTTTTTTTTGTATTATTTGAGTAGCAAGTATTTTAGTAGGCAATCGGTGGTCTTCCTGAGATAAAATTTTAATACAATATTTTAGATGAAGCTTAAGGGTAAAACACTGCATAGATTCAAGTGGAGTTTCCAAGGCGAGCATATAGTTAGGGGTGCTAGCCGGGAGGGTAAATAATTTCTTCAGAAAGAATTTTTGAAACTTTTCTAAGGCATCATAACTCCCCAAACCTGAGCACCGTAGCACGCTACCGAATGACAAACCGTTTTAAAAAAAAGAGACGTGGCCAAGATTTCTGAACAATATCTTTCTTAGCGTTTTTTTTTCTTAGGTATATATATATTTACAAGTTTTTTTTGGGGGGGATATGAGAAATTATTAAGTATGAGAGCATTTTAATAAGAAAAGAATGTTCAAAGTTTTTATTTTTAAGAGGAAGTATTTGTGTATCACAAAAATCGCAGAAAGCTTAAACATGTTATTCCGTTTAGGTATAACTACCGTATCTGATACGAAGATTTCGGTCAAAAGCCATCCAACGGGAATGCGATTTTACTGAATTTTGTTTCTAAAACAGTTCAATAAACCACTAAAATCAGTATATCTGAAAAGAAAAGGTGCTTTTTTTTGACTAACAATGTAATTGAACAAATTTTGTGGTATTAACGAAATCGCCAGATTATATATTTAATAATAACTAAAGAAGATCTCGAGGAGCGGTCAATAAAATGTACACTTTTTTTTAAATCTTTTCCAACGTTTCGACAAATTTATTGTCTTCTTCAGGGATAAAGATAAAAAAAAATGTTAATCGGTGTTAGATATATTTTCCATAAAACAAACTAAACTAAAATTATCTAATAAACAGAGAGAGTTACTAACTATATGAGCTACATCATCAGAAAATGATGAAATGATCATTTTCTGATGATGCAGCTCATATAGTTAGTAACTCTCTCTGTTTATTACATAATTTGAGTTTAGTTTATTTTATGGAAAATATATCTAACACCGATTAACATTTTTTTTATCTTTATCCCTGAAGAAGACAATAAATTTGTCGAAACGTTGGAAAAGATTTAAAAAAAGTGTACATTTTATTGACCGCTCCTCGAGATCTCCTTTAGTTGTTATTAGATCGGTCGAGAATCTTCATTAACATATTTATATAT
>JAAEAF010011772.1:0-27976 GCA_011037195.1 Triatoma infestans | reverse complement strand
GAGTCATCGATTTGGATTATTAGTTAAGGGAGGGGGTAACTGGGCGTGGTTTATGGCTTATCGAAATCGATGATTGGTCGGTGGAGGTGGGTAAGTGGGCGTGGCCTAAGTGCTCGTCGAGTTTGATGATTGTCAGTGGAAGAGGGGTAGAAGAAGTGGGCATGGCTTAGGGAGGGGTGGGGATGTAGAGGAGGGGTCAAGGCCGTAAACAAAGGGAACCCGGGGGTGAGGGGAAACTTGCCTCTCAAAAAGGTGGCCCAGAACCGCCATTTCCCCTCTACTAATCGTGTAACAATTTTTATTCTATAAAATTTCTAGGAGTTCTAGCAGTCGTAGTCTGTTGTAGATTGCTAGTTTTATATAACCTTATCTAGCTTACTTAATTAGCTTCTAGTTTGTTTTTAGTCTTTTTCATTAGTTTCTAATAAGGTAGTTTTTGTATCTGGTTTTATATAATAATAACAAAATACAGTTATTTATTTGACAAGGCAATAAATTGCCCCCTTTTTATACATTCGACTTCAGATTTGCTTACATGAGTACACACAAGAATGGCAACTGAATGAGACTTTTACCACAACAACTAGAAATATTTATAAAAGTATATAAAAAGAGGTAAAACACGTATGTCTAATCTCTAAGAGAATGTTGTCGATTAAAAAAGGTAAAGATTATTTTCAGAAAGATTGCTGAACATTATATTAAAGTTAAGCAAAATTATATTATATTTTCTGATCTTTAATTTATTGTTACTGTGATCTTATAAATTTTAAAACAAATTTTTAATTTACGAATTTCTCTATTATTTTAATATTATTAACATATTTTAGCAATTTCATCCATAACCTTAAAATTGATTTAATTGAAAGTTGGCAACACTATATTATTTAAATTCAGTTTCTAGAGAGTAATATTTATTTAAATCTTTATAGATTACAACTCATTTTAGTGGAATAATTGTCACATTAATCAACTGTAGTAGAAAAAAAATTCAAACCCTGCCTGTCATTATGACAGTTTCGACATTCTTAGATACGTATTTACGTTTTTCAACAACCCCCAGAAACCCTCCAAAAATCCCCCTCCCCCACAGTTAGACCTCGCACTACCCAGCTATGAGACAACGTTGTTCTCTTTTTTAACATGAGAAACGTTTGCTTTTTAAAAATGAGAAATGTTCGCTTTTTACAAAATAGGTGCCTCCCAGAAAAGGTATTGTACGTTAAAATGTTTTTCATAGAGCCTATACATATATAATTTTTTTCCTGAAATTAAAAAATTGATTAAATACAAGAAAAACGTGTTCAATATTGGTTACAATAATTTTAATTAAATCTTATATAAAATTTTCAGGTCCTTAGACAATTATTATGCACGGACAAAAGGTGAGATAGCAGAGACCAAGAAATTCTATAGATGACCATAACTAATTCATGTTCTACTTCCTTGAATATCTTTGACTTCAAAGTGTAATGAAGTGTGCAAACAGTTAACGAGCTTTAAATTAGAGCACCTAACTTCCTGCAAACGTTGATGTTGTTTATCCCCACCATTCCTTCTTTTTTTTTTAAAAAACTTCTTTTACTCCCTTAATAATTTTTTAAAACATCATATAAGTAAAAGCCCATCAGTTAAAAAAAAAAATCAAATGAAAGTAAAATTAGATAACTTTTAATTGAATCTTTTACATTATCTCGAACATCAATCAATGTTTTGACTGTAAAGGCATCCATCCATTCACCTTTCGACAACACAAAATGATTTTGAAATGAACCAAAAAAAAAATTAAGAGGCCGAAAAAGATATCTGTATAATTAAGTGAGATGGAAGCTTTTAGAGATCATACCATTAGCATCCGAACTGTGAAATGATGTCGAAGAAATTTGTAATTTTACCTTTTAAACGATATGTATTCCCTTTGCCTATACACTCTTCTTTGTCTTTAGCCAATAACAAAATATTGGTTTTTTCATTGAGATTAATAAAATGGAATTTCCTGAACCATGTATTTAAAGTTTATCTTGTTTAAGTGCTAATTATGAAAAACCGCCCAAAGAAAGTAAAAAAATCGAGCATATGAAGTTAACAAATTTGTATTTTAAAAATTACCCTATGTCCTTAATTAATTATTGAATGAATAAACTATGTACCTCTAGGACTAATTTTCTTCAGTTCTCTCCTTTTTCAGTCGGTTATCATCTTATCTTTCTGTAGCCAACTAGCCTTTACACACGACCTTGCCACTTTTAACTAGAAAGTTTTTATCTTACTTAATGTTTGACAATTTCTGGGGTATTTGCTGCAGTGACATTTCTTATTCTATCACAACAAATGATTCGTCAATACGTTGGAGGTTCCTTAATTTACTAAAAAAAAAAAAAAAATAGATGACACTAGTCCATGCTTTTCCATGATTTGGCCCTCGGTGGAAGAGTATGTACACTGCCTTGAAGATTCCACTGCATTATTATATGACTTTGTATGTTCGAAGTGACAAATTTTATTAAAACATGCAATTACTCAGCACTTCTAATTATCAACCATCATGAAACTGATTGTTTGGCTAAGCCATTATTTACACACAAAGTGGTTATCCATATTGCTTCTATTTGGTTGTCTACCATGATCAGGTTTATTATTACCAAGGTAAAAGCACTCAAGGCAATGCAACAATACCAACAATACTTCATCAGAGATATTTCCCAAGATAGCCTGCTTCTTTTTGTGGTCATCGACCGGTTTCGGGCGTTCGCCCCCATCACTACCAGGCACGCGTTTTGAGTACACCACAGCTGTCGCCCTAACACGAGACTGGCACCAGAGCAATTGAGTTCGCGCGCACACCCACCCCCAGCCCAGCCGGACCACAAGAAGAAGCAGGCTATCAAGGAAAATATCTCTGATGCTTTCCAGCTCTGTGGAACCAACCAAAACCGCTACAATACGTTCTGTGTTCGTATTCTGTGATTATTTTTGTATGAACAAAATGATGTAAGATGTAAAAAAAAAAAAATCGTTGATAGTAATGGCAATTAAAATTTATTATTGGCAATTAAAATAATTTATTGAAGGAAGTTGTTTTTTTTTTTTTTTAGTTTTAAGGCGCGTCAATATCTGTGGTCATTAGCGCCCGGGGACTTCTTAGGGCTCTGTCAGCCTCCGGACAGTGTTCTCTCGCTACAGACAACATTGTCCATCACCGAACAATGAGCTGTAGAGGCTTCTACGAAGAAAAAATCTAAAGGCAGCACTGGACTCGAACCCGGGACTTACGCGTGGTAGTTTAACGCGCTAACCATTTAGCTAATCTCTCCTCTCAAGGAAGTTTGTCTAGCAAATAATTCAGGTACATAGAAACACAAAAATATTGGTAATGGAAAAATTCCTCATACTCAATCAACACGCAATATTGTTTTTGCCCCTAACCAAATGAGAACTCAATAGAGCGCAACACTAATCATTTATTTTTAGAAGATAACATTTCCATGACAACAATATTAGTATAAACTCAACAGTTGGCATAGGATTTATTAATAACAGTCTTGTAAGCATCAAGATTTAATAACTGTTACAATGGTATTGTAAAATAAAAGCTTACATTTCAGACGTATATGAATATATTTCCACTAAAAATTACATGATTAGTAATTTCTATTTTGTGAACATTACATAACTACCCTCCTGTGGTGTTTGAAATTATTGTACAAATACAAAATATGTAAAATTACAAATTTAAATAAATTATTAGGTATTTTAAAACAGTATTGCGTTAACTATTAACCTGTATATTTCTTATTCATTGCTTTTCTGTATTTTTTTTTTTTTTTTTTGGGACCCAATAAATTTTATATTATATTAATATGTGGATTTAAATTATAGTAATAACTGGGCCGTAGGGTTAACATGAAATTCTTTATTTGAATGATACTGTTGAAAATTTATATTAACTTAGAAAAATAATGTTTCTAGTGATATTATCCAAAATGAAGGCAGGAATGTTTACTAATTTGTTCTTTGAAACTTCAATTAAATAAAAACATTTTGCTATGAGCTATATTTTACTTATAACTCACTTATATTTGAAATGGGTCCCGAGTTTGTGATGTCATATTATTCTGAGGAACCGCTGAAATATACTTTGTACTAATTGACAAAAAATATAGAACTAAATGAGGTGATTAATTTGAATTTGGGATTTTTTTTTTATCTGAAAACAAATATTTAGAATTTAACAAATATTTGATAACTTACTTTGTTTAAAATTTAAAGTTCTGCTTAAGTAGTCAAGAAGAGCTATGAAGAAGTTTCGATTGATTTTGTTCACTTTTAAGTGAGCTTCTCAAAAACAACTCGAATACTTTCTTTAATGAAACTGGTATTAATGAAACATTGCTTAGAGAAAATCTATGTTAACGGAGTTCTGTCTGGGTGAAGCTAAGATACATAAGCTCCTTTCTAAGAAAGCACGTTCCTACCATATTCATTGTAATTAATTAAATTTTCCTAATTAAATCATTGTGAATATCTTCCTTTTTATACGTCATGACTTCCGGCTAATCAGCCATTCTACGTCGCGCAGCCCAGAATAAAAAGGGTCCACTGGCGACTGATGTTGTTCGTTTAGTTGGATATCCAGGTGGCATTTGAGAACAATCTCGGACGCAAACAACTTCACCACCCACCGCTTTGTAAATATTAGCATCAAACTGTTGTGAAACACTCAGATGTGTATTTTCTCTAGCTGCAGTTTACCTAGTCGATATAATAGAAATATTTCTTTCAAATGTCAGAATTTTTATTAAATTCAACTGACTTCAATATAATATGTATAACTCGGACAATCTAAACTAAAAACGACACTTGAAGTAAGCTTGGCTTTCCCAACACTCCGCTGTAGTTTGGATAGCAAGTCCAAAGAATCTCGTTGGTATTTTTATTCAGGAATGATAGAAAATGGAAACACTTCGGTAAAGTCGCACTCCGGTAAAGCGTTAGTAATGTGAGTTGTGACTCTTTGTATTTGATGAATAGTAGAGTGTTGTGTAACATACCTACATAAACTGGCTTATACGATTAGAAGGCAGTTGAAGCTGAAATGTATTTTATTGTTTATTTCATTGTATTTATTGTATTTTCATTAATTAACCAAGCTTTTTAAATGATCTCTGTTCATGTCTCGTTCAAGTCAATGTCAAAAGTGCAATTTAAAAAAGTAAATAGTAAAAGTATTTTTTTTTTCATATATTCCAATAATGTGATAATTATTGCTTCAATATAATGAATAAACATTTCTTTAAAAATATTACTATAATCATTGAATTGTTTATTAAAAAAAAATAGCCAGATGGCTTTTATGTAATCATTGGATCCGCGAAGTTACTATAATTTCATTAATGGTTACTTTCCCCTGGAGGGCCGCACAAGAATTCTGATGTAATTAAGTTGAACATAAAAACCGGTTTCTTAGTTTACTAATCAAACAGTGAACATGATTTTGAGAAGTTGATTTTGAAACAATTTTTTTACTGACTTAAATCTAACGTGGTTTGTTTATATTATTTAAAGTCTTTATATATATATAATTTTAAAAATTATTTTTAATTATTGATTTAATTTATATTTTTAATAGCGTTTGAAACGATTCATTAATATTTATTTACTTAGTTAACTTAATTATAATAAATTGATAATTTGAACATTCAATAATTAATACTGTAATGGTAGCAGAAGTGGTGATTTTAGTGTTGCAACTAAAAAGTAATTGTTCACGTGCTCACTTTATATTAAATAAATTTTGTGAGGAGTAAAGAGTATATTAACCGAACGAAGAGTGATGTTGGCTGATGATATAGAATGATAGCGTTGGCTGCAATGTGTCGCTTGAAAAGTGATGTGGCAAGCTAGAACTCTTGCTTATAGTAACAATCAATTATGCCGGCAAGGGGTATCTGTTGCACGCAGTTACTTGGAGAGTAGCGACCCCACGGCTTACCACAGCTCAGTACTCCATGCACTTCATCAGAACAGTACACAATACACTTAAACACTAACTTAGACAAGGACAAACACAGTACACAAACTAGGGTCTCCGTCCCTAGATAACTGGAGAAAGCCAAGGGAGAAGGAAGGGATTAGCTCAGTGGTAGCGCGCTAGACTAGCAACGCGGGGGTCCCGGGTTCGAATCCAGCATGCTGCACTTAGAATTTTTCTTCCTAGGAGCTTCTAAAACTCACTGACCGGTGATGAGCTGTGTTGTCTGTAGCTAGAGAATGCTGATTGGAAGCAGGCTGTGCATTGGAGTAGGCTCCGGGGGCACAATAGATCTTTCAGGTTGCAGTGCAATAATCCCCTATAACAATCTAATCTAATCTAACAATCAATTAGCTAGTATGGCTAACTTGGTGAAGACATTTTGGTCTGAAAAAGGACTTTAGCTTGAGTAAGAATGGTAGATAGTTGTTAGGGTGTAACAAGTAGTTTCTTCAATAAATCTCTAAGAGTTGTGATTAAGATTCCCTAAGAGTATTCCGTTCTTAAATGTATGATTCACTGTTTTCTTTGTAGTTAGGTTAAACTTTTTCAAGTGCTGCTTATGCTTCTTCAAGTTTATGCTTGAGATTTCTGAAGGCCTCAGATGGCAGAACTTTCTATTCGATTTCTCCTAGCTCTTGGTGGAAGCTATCTTCAGAGATTGGGCGTATTGCGATGCAAGCAATTGATAGGTTTGTATCAACATTATAGGGATATACAGTTTGCAGCGCCTCATGGTCGTCGAGGCGAATTTCCTCAACAAGGGCTTCCCATTCCTTTCCGTAGGTACACTTGTCTTATATTTATTGAGAAATAAATATTCATTAAGATTATCTAAATAATGCAAAAAAAAAAAAGATAAAAGAGATAATTACATTTATGTCAGTATTAAAACATTTAAAACTTACGTTATATGTTGACTCTATATTGTTTACATTTAGCACTCAGTCCGCAAATTTTTTTTAAATCCAACATTGTTCAACACGGGTTTTATTTTTCATTTTTTAATCGTTTGTGTTAAGTGAAATTACAGTGAAAGCCATTTAGAGAAAAGATTCCTCAAAATTTGCTGGCTTAAAATATAATTTTGAGGGGGCATAATACAAATAATATATTTGAAAAATCAGACAAAAAAAAAAATCATGTAATTATTACAAATCAATTGACATTGTGTGTGAAAAACTAAGGTTGCTCTGTGCAAGTCTGTGTTGTCACACTGTCTGAAAAACGCATCCTGAACGAACGCCCGAAACCGGTCGATGACCACAAAATGAAGTAGGCTACCACGGAAAATGTCTCTGATGCTTTCCAGCTCTGCGGAACCAACCACCACAACAACAATTGACATGGTTTTCTTCAAATATTTTTAAAGCAATTCGGGAAATGCACCAAATTGAAAAGTTTCGCTCTTATTTTACTATTTATAATATATATATGGGTGTTGTAATAATTTTACAATCTGTATATTTATTAATTAAAAAAGTTTGTGGACTAAAGGAGTCTTTTTCATTAGGTGGATGGGTGGGGGTTAAATAACGGCCTAACTTTAGACACCAGAAAATGCCATTGATTTAAATAAATGTAAGCAATAAACTAATACAATAAATGCAGGCGACGGGAAATTGTACTATGATGGTCCCTGGACATCAAGGACTGGCTGTAAGTAGCAGGCACCAGAGAGCACCTTGATCAGCCTCTTCACCAAAATGTACATAGGCAGTATAAATCTAATCTTCATAATTTACCATTACTAAGAACTTAATACTTTTTTTTTTTTTTAGTTAAGGCGTCTCAACATCTGTGGTCATTTCGCCCGGAGCCTTCTCAGTGCACTGCCGGCCTCCGGACATGTTCTCCCGTTACAGACAACACTGTACAGACAGTGGGCTGTAGGGGCTCCTAGGAAGAGAAAATCTAAGGGCAGCACGACTAGATTCGAACCCGTGATCTCCGCGTTGCTAGTCCAGCGCGCTACCACTGAGCTAATCCCTTCCCTGACTTAATACTTCATTACTAAGAAATTCACTTTTCTATCTTTTGTTTTTGAAAAATTACAGTAAGTATTTAAAGTTTAAAGATAAGCAATCGTTGGGGGCATATTCGAGAAATCTGCAAACCTAATAAAGTGATTAATGATTAAGTTTGATGGATTTTACCTGCCACATGCGTAAGATATACGTTAGTATTATCTAAACGGAATATCAAGTTTGGCTTGCTGCTATTTTCCCTTTTTGAGATATTTTACACACACACACACACACACACACTTTATATATAGATATGAATCATTCGCAAAATTTTTTAATTCAAACCAGTGGACCTCAAAACAAATATTTTCAGTGAAAATTCATTTTCTAAAATTTGATCAATCCTCATGATTTCTCCTTAGTACATACAGCAAAGAGAAAATAATATCAATAATAAATAATCGAAATAATAATCGAGCTTTTGTTAAGTATCATCTCGGTGTGTTGCCGATCGATTGAGTTTAAAATATTATATAAATATTATTTATAATAAATTATTTATATATATTGTTATTAATCAATCTCTACAGATCTTATATTACAGAAGCGATGGAAAAATCTACAAAAATAGTTCAACAAAATTTTCTTATCTTTTCTTTTTTGTTTAAGGTTAGGCCGCCCTCATCATTTAATTCAACGCTCTCCACTTACATCCAAGACTACCAGCATACTCCCGAAATGGAAATGTATGATAAATTTGGGAACCCTGTTTATTATGTGGAGTCTAATTCAAGTGAACAGGATACGAAGTGTTTAATTGTTTGTGTTTTGCAAAGTAGTTTCATAAGTCGATAATTATAAGTTATAATTATAGAATTTACATCTTTGTAAATATATGAGTGTTACTATTGTACGCCTTATTTACGTCCAAAAACATCTACTTACATTTAGGTCTTGCAAATACAGTTTTACAAATGCACAAGTCATAAATTAGGTTCAATCAACGACGGCCAAGATACACTCTCACTCTATTACTCACTCACCCTCTCTCATAAAGACACATACACACCCACCAAAACACACTATATATATATAATATTACGGTGACAAATAATTAATCCATTAAAACTTTAAGAGCATAAAACGCTGATATCCTCAACAAGCAATAAACTAGTTTCTCATACTAATAAAAGCGTTAATGATGGCAAATTTCATATTAAGTAAAACAAAATGACTCATTAAATGCAATCATTGGATTGTGATAACAATAATTGCCAGGACTGGCCATATTTTTTTATCGTAAAAAAATAGTCTGTATTATCCAGTGATAAAAATAGATGGAAATCATTCTCGATCAGTCTATGTTATAATATCTATAAAGAATTTCGCGTATTGGTCAGCGAAAAAATATTTCATAATCTTCATCATTTAATTTTCAGTTTATATAACAACAGATTATATAATTTTAGAAAAATGCAATAAAAAAACTTTGAGAAGGAAACGTCCTTATTTGGCAGGTTATTTTAATTAATTAATATATTATATACGTTTTATTAATTCTATTTTCAGTAGTATTTATTTATTGTTTGATGTTTTTGTTGTTGTTTACAGGTACTGATGAAGATATTGAAATATAATTGAAATGTTTATGCGATGGATGCCAGAAATATAGAAATATATTTTATTTGTAATATCAAGAAAATTTTAACATTCGCTGGCAAAAAGGGTACACACAGGTAGAAGACTACAGTTATAGAAAGAGTAAAAAGGACCTGGTTAGCTTTGTCTTTTAGAGTTCACAGTCTGAACTAGACAGTCTACGAGTAAACCTCAGTGCCAGTTTAAGCATTAACCTTAAGTAAAATCAATCTAACTAGTTTCCACAATATATTAATAAGTTTATACATTCTTTGTGAATAATTTGTAGTTATTATTTTAATAGAATATATTTATTGTTAGCAGTGGCGACTACTTCTATTTCTGATACTTCTCTCTCTTAAAACTTACATACACACAAGCCCATTACAAAACCGCTCACGCCACAAGCCTCAAGCTACTACTACAACTACACAATACACCAATTACATTTCAATTATCATTAACTAACATATTTTTTTCACTGACCAATACCTGAAATTATATTTACAGTTCAATGTCGATTCTACGAGAAGAGAATTCTTTTCAATTCACTTTACTTATTCACCTTCTTAGTAATTTATTAATTAATATAATATTTAGAAGAGTTAATGCGGATTTTATCAAAAATTGTTAAATATTTTAAATTACATTTATTTATTTATAATAGTTTTTTTGGGGGGCGGTTGTTACAATGGAAAATCGTAGGAATTTCAAATATGATATTACGTTTATGTTTGTTCTCCCAGGAGACCCAACAAAACAGGTTTAGGTTCTAAACCGGTACCATTCTAAACGATCAAAATTACCTCTTTATATAGTGAATTTTTTTAGTTTTTTAGCCATTTTTCTTGAAAACAGCTGTAACGATTTTATTTCAACATATATATTATTTTTTGCCAATTTCTTTCAGGCTGAAGTATTTTATAACTGGATAGTTTCTTCGATCTTATTTATTTTTTGCTTTGTTTTATTGTATTCAGACACACATTTATTTATGACATTATTTATGTTATTGTCAATAAAAAAATTAAACAATTAAGAGAGAAAAAACTTTATACATGTTCTTTTTCATGGATTTTAATAGAAGAAAACAATACTACTTTACTCAACCACTTACTCAAACGCTATCTCTCTCTCTCTCTCTCTCTCTCTCTCTCTTATATATATATATTATATATATATCTATCTGTGTATATATATATCACCCATAGAAAATAACTGACGTGTCCAACCCTCGAGTATTTAACAACTTCAATAAAGGTTTAGAATATCAATCAATCAATGTTTTTTTTTGGTTGTGTGTTGGTTCCGCAGAGCGGGAAAGCATCAGAGACATTTTCCGTGGTAGCCTGCTTCATTTTGTGGTCATCGACCGGTTTCGGGCGTTCGCCCATCTTCAGGATGCGTTTTTTAGACAGTGTGACAACACAGACTCGCACAGAGCAAACTTAGTTTCACACTAACTGAGACGTATTTTTAAAAAACTAAACTCTTAAACTAGGTCAAGGGATGTGGGCAGATAGGTGGGAAAACACGTGTTTGGGTTGTTAAAGGGCAAATTTTTCTTACAGTGGACACAACACATGGGGGTCTAATCTTTAAACTCTGTTGTTGGAGGGAGACCCACTCACAGTCAACTAACCAAAATAGAATACAAAAAATAACAAAATAAATTTAAATAAAATTAAATAACGACCAAACTAACATTCAAAATTCATTCATCCATTCAAAATTGAACGACTTTTCATAATTAAGTCTCCATATCCACGCATTCCAGTCATTCCCCCACCCCCTCACGCAACCCTCACATCCTCGCAAGCATGCACACCTAAATATAGTTTTTTATATAACTAAGTTTTTTATTATGCATCCCACAAACCATATCACATCATTACTCACATACATGATCCAAATACGCACTTTTTTTTTTCTCTCTCTATATATATATATCTAAACTAGTAAATTTAAATAAACTAGTAACTTATAGACTAGTAAATTTATATATACCTAGTAGATTTAAAACTAAACCTAAAACTAAAGTCTGTTTAAGAACTATTTGTTGCGTGTGTAATGTTTGCACTGGTAATTGTGTTTCTGTTGCTATTGTGGGAAGAGTGTTTTGAATAATGGTTCACTGGCAAATTTTGTCTGTTCATTTATTAAGTTTTGTGTCTTGCGTTTATATATTTCGAGTTGTTCCACTATGTCAAGTCGTCGTCCTTTGTAGCCAGAGTGTATTAGCTTCATCGTGGTCGTTATGTCATCGGGTTTGTGTTTGTTACATAACGATTGTGTTTGACATAATATGGTGCATAATTTGTATTGGGATGCATAATAATAAAAAAAAACAAAAAAAAAAAAAACTTAGTTATATAAAAAACCATAGTTAGGTGTGCATGCTTGCGAGGATGTGAGGGTAGCGTGGGGGGTGGGGGAATGACTGGAATGCGTGGATATGTAGACTTAATTATGAAAAGTCGTTCAATTTTGAATGGATGAATGAATTTTGAATGTTAGTTTGGTCGTTATTTAATTTTATTTAAATTTATTTTGTGTATTTTTTTTATTCTATTTTGGTTAGTTGATTGTGAGTGGGTCTCCCTCCAACAACAGAGTTTAAAGATTAGACCCCCACGTGTTATGTCCACTGTAAGAAAAATTTGCCCTTTAACAACCCAAACACGTGTTTTCCCACCCATCTGGCCACATCCCTTGACCTAGTTTAAGAGTTTAGTTTTTTAAAAATACGTCTCAGTTAGTGTGAAACTAAGTTTGCTCTGTGCGAGTCTGTGTTGTCACACTGTCTAAAAAACGCATCCTGAAGATGGGCGAACGCCCGAAACTGGTCGATGACCACAAAATGAAGCAGGCTACCACGGAAAATGTTTCAAATGTTTTTTTATTGCTTTCCAGATAGACAGACATCTTACCCTAAGGATTGAGTCAATTTATATTATATAAATATATAATAATAAACAAACAACCAACAAAAAATAAATCAATCAATAAAATAAAATTACATTTTAATAAGAAGAATTTTTGATATGAAAACGTTGCAATTATATAGTAATTTTCGTAAGAGAAAGTTGTGTGATTGTTTCACAACAGACTTTTTAGGTTTCTGTTAAATGATATAAACGGATAATGATGACAATGATTAAATTATGGAATTTTTATTTTCAAAGGATCATTAATAGTTAAATTTATTCCATATTTTCTAATCACTTCTATCCTGTAATAAGTTACTTCGTCCTTTTAATTTGTTTGCTGTAATTTTTTTTTTTCAAATAGACTCCATTTTTTCTTTTTCTTATAATATGTTAGTTAAATTAATTTAAAATAAATATAATTAACCACAAATATATTATAACAATCTAATGTATATTGTTGTAGATCATGCAGAATGATACTGTTGACATAATTTGTGCATAATATTATATACATTGAAACAATTTATGTGGGATTAACTTACATGACACGGTAATTATATATTAAACATGAGCCTCGTTGAAACCCTTAACAAATTGGTTCCAATTTTCCATCTACACTAATAGGGTAGGTCATAAAGTTCATGTTGCTGTTCACTGGATGGGAAGTTAGTAGCTGGGATATAAGACCATCATATTACAAGAACAGCTGATACTAAAATTATACCGGCTATTATTAAAATATCATTTTCACTCTTTCTTTTTTTTCATTCTAAATTTAATATGTCTAAGAAGAAGAGTGACCATTAGAATAAATACAAAATGAAGATTTCCAGCGATGAAAGGGAGCGTAATTTGGATTTATCAAAAGAATGAATAGATTATTTAGGAGTTATAAGAATGTATATTATAAGAGTTTTGAGTGATCTGAAAATATTATTCTTTTTTTTTTTATCGCAATAGGTATACAATTAAGGGATGCTGGGTTGGAGAAGGCTCATGTAACATGTAGCATATAACATATAACATGTAACATGTAAACCTATTACTACTGTCATTTTGTCATGATAATAGTCCATCTCCTTTTTAATTTTGTTATGACAAGGCCATAGCAATGTCAAACCTTCACAACACATAACAAAAAGAAAGAATAAATTATAACTAGCGGCCTAACCGGCTGCTGTCTTCAAGACAAGGCCGCGGCCAGACAAACAAAACCAAGGGTCAATACTTTACATCAAAGCAAGCACCGATAAGGCTGGCCACTGACCTAAATCACTGGTCACCGAACTAACCAAGGTCGCACACTAGGACAGATGACTTGGCGTGAGTGTTGCTAACACTGATATAAAATTTCCCCCATTGGAAGAGGGGATGATTATACTTCAGTACGTCTTCAAGATCATTATACGAGCAGCAGTTCCGCGTCCCTATACAGTTTTGAATTATACTTATTTCCTTAGTTGTGCATCTTAGTTCATTTATTTTAATCATTCTAAATTATTAGTTATTTATCTCCTATTTATTTCTAAGTATTTCTTGTTAATAGTTACCATTACTCACGTTTAAATTATTGTACAAATACAGTCTATTTTTATAAATTCCGTGTTAATAATTCGAGCACTAACTTCCAAAAATCTCTAAACTAACTTCCGCCCTCTTCAAGACATCTACTACATACCTCAGGAATCATAATCAACGATTCCACTACAATTATCTAGTATTGCAGGACAGGAAAGCAGTTTTATTAAAGGACTGGGCTGTATTGGTGTAAAAGAATGGAATTTGAGAAAAAGAGCTTATGCTAGATCATGGACAAAAGTGATAATCAGGTTATTCATTATGTATAGCAGAAATAGGAATGTTTAGTTGATCCCCATAATTCCGATATCATCTTACCAAATTATGTTTGTAACAGCAGGTGCAAAAGTCTTTCGTTGTTTAAGTTCAGTTTTGAATGTCTGTCGGGATGCCTTGCTAGATATTGCGGTAACTTCTTGTCTTGTAAGATGTCTTGTAGGGATGACTGTAAGATTAGAAAGAATACAGACAAGATACACATAGAATATTTTGAAGGGAAACTTGCGAACACCCAAATATCACTTTGCGAACCCCCTGGGTACGATATAGGAGGCCACTGCATTACAAGAGGGAAGTTTAACTTTGAAGCCTTCAAGATCTCTCTCCCCAGTAACCTATTCCCAAAAATGTTTCAAATAAAAGCGATAGGTGCTCAACAATATTTAAACAAATTCGTTGGAGCCTCTTTGGATAACTTTAGATAAATCTAAGCAAAAACTTCTTTTTCAGTATTATGCGTAAAGTTTATGTTAGTGTTTGTAAAATTTACTCGATTTGAAGGAAATTTGTCATAGAAATTAAACATAATTTGTTGTCCTAATACATAATGATTTATTCTTATGGCTATAGTTAACTAATCTCTTATTTACTAAGAAATTGTCCATTTAATCATGAATATGTTAACCTTTTATAATTTTATAATATGTTACCAGACGTCAAACTATTTTCTTTATTATGTGACAGTAGAAATTATTTCACTTAGAATTATTCAAGGAAGAGTTTAATCTACTTTCCATTTGAATAGAAGTACCAGTGAAAAAGTCTGGATGTCATAACCAAGATGGTCTATACTGAGAAAAGGGACCAGCGATACAGGTAACGTTCTTAGTTGGGCCAGGTAACCTGTTCTAACGAACGGGCTGAGAGATAGTGAGGGTTGGCTTTTAACTTGGTCCCTTTTTGTTAAGTGAGAGAGTTTGAATAAAATATAAACTAGTAAACGATGGTTATCACACTGTGACAGCAAGCGTCAGTTTTTTTTTTGTTTTTTTTTTCCAGTTGATCGCCTTAAAGTGTAAGAACAACTTGTAAGATTTGATATGACATAGGTGTGACATTTTTCATGTTCATTTTAACAAACTTAGACAGGATCTGTAGAGCTAGCCGAGTAAGACAAGTGGTAAGGTGTGGCGGGAAAACAGGAGTAATTCTGATATACTCACTACTCAAGACAAAAAGTACAAATAGAAGTTATCTCTAAATAGAGGGATTGGTTTCCATTATAACTGTTTTAAGTATCACATTTTTTTTTTAATTTAAAATAATTCATTTAACATTTTTATACTAAAACATTTTTTCTAATCAAATAACTGCTGCCTTGATCTAATTTTTTATTAATTAATATTTTGAGGGAAAAAATCCCTCTTTCAAATCTACATTCAAACTGTGATGGTATTTTGTTGTTGTGGTGGTTGGTTCCGCAGAGCTGGAAAGTATCAGAGACATTTTTTTGTACTCCATAAACTTGGGTGTTGTGTTATAAGCTTACATTATTTAAGTGAATGAAGTTCGTTCGAATCACTAATTTTACAATTATTATCCTAATTTTTATGATTAAGGTCCTAACCAGGTGATACTTCTACTTTTAACCCTGAAAATAGTGGGTGTATTGGAATCAGATGTCTTGGTATCGGGAGTTGAAGTGAGGAGCAAGTGTTGTTAGTTAGAGAGTTTTAGAGAGTTGTTATTCGAAATACGTGCTACTGATTTATGAAAATAAACTATATTTTAACAAATAATTTAAAGTGTTTTGAAATGTAAGAACTAAGATGCACAATTGTAAATGAATATAAGAATTATGAAATGAATAATAAATATTAAAGAAATAGTGTTTAAAACCTTGAATAGGGACGTGCTCGCGATGTGTGAAACTTAACTGCTTGATAACTCGCACTTAACTGATGACTGATGTTATACTGATTGATAACTGATGGATAGCTGATGTGTAACTGATAGAATACTGATTTGTAACTGATGTTTAACTCGTAACCGATGTGATACTGGCTGTGAGATCTGATCCCCTCCTCCGACGTTTATATTTGCATCACTCACACATCGGCTGATGTGTAAGTACGTGCCACACTAAGACATCTCTCGTAGTATATTGACCCTAGGGGAGGTCGTTAGTTAACAAAGGCTGTTTTGGCCGGGGTGGCGACGCTTTGTTAACAGATGGTGGCCAGGTGGCCTCTTGAGTGTACATTGACCCTTGTATGAAGGAAATACAGGCCAGGTATACATTGACCCTTGTATGAAAGGGTTTTGCCGGCGGCGGTTTTTTTGACTGTGTATTGACCCCTGTTTGAAAGGGTTTTGCCGCGGTTTTTGACCTGCAGATAGCGGCTGGCTGGAACCACTAGTTATAATTTTTAGATTTATTTATTATTTAAAAATTATATCTTCTTTCTTCTTGCCATCACATCACATGGGTATGGCCACTGTTTTCCAGATTGAGATCATTGTTATCATAGAATGCTTCTAAATAGTGCAAGAGTGAGATGGAGAAGCTAAAGTGGTGAGGAGATTCTCTGATAGTCAAGCTGCATTATAGGCTTTGAATAAGCCGTGCAGAAAAGCACAGTTGAGTACTATTTGCATAAATTAGGGGGCGAATGTAGGAAAAAAATTAATGGCCTGGCTTGGAGGAATAGGATAGAGTTCTTCTAGGCACCCACACATGCGGTTTTAGTGGGCAAAGAGTACTTGGACGAGTTTACTAAAGGGCTATCCACATCATCATGAGAGTCGTGTTAAGTGTATTGACTGGACACACTGCGTAGCCAGTCATTTACACAAAATAGGCGGATGACTTGTCCTTTATGTCAGAATTGTGACGATGATGTCAGAGGAAACGGTGTATCACTGCCTAAACCGGTTTTCCAGTTTCGTCAATTTTAGGTTTGCATATTTGGGAGAGTAACATTCTAAAGGTAATGCTTGGAAGAAATGGAGATTAAGAATATCATAAGATATTGCAGTCAGACCGATAGATGGCTAGGCGAGGCTTTTTAGAGATGGCTTTGGGGGAGGGGAGGGATAAAAGCTATTAGGTCTCGCGTCTTCAGCACCCACAATTAATTTTTTATTGAGTTCATCAAATTTTACATCCATAACTTCAAAAAACCAATCTTCGTTGATTTCATGAATTCGGAAAAAAAGGAAGATCACGAGAATAGTCAAAGCGACGAATTGTTGGAATTGTATTTTTTAATGATGAGTGTTCTAATTCCGAAAGCACATAGTAATAATTACCCAGGAAAGGAAACAGGCGTTCTATGGCACCTCATGATAATCTAAGATAATGGAATTAATAGAACTATTAAATAGGTGAATTTGGCACCAAACATCTATTCTTTAAGAAAATTTCAAACTTTATATAAATTAGTGCCAAAATTCATCAGTTTCCTTTCTTAAGGATAATAATAGAACTTTGAGGAGTCGCACAAATCCTTATCCACAATACGGTAGTTTTTGTTTGTTTATTTATTATTTTAAAGTGTTTTTGATTTATTAATGAGTGAACCAACAATTGAGCTCATCAAATTTTGCATTCATAACTTGAAAAAACTATTATTCATTGATTTTATGAATGCAGAAAAAAATGGAATCACGAGAATAATCAGAGGGAAGATGTTGGAATTGTATTTTTCAATGATGATGTAAACATAATTGATAGGGGGGAAAAATAATAAAAGGAAAAAATTATATAATTATAATCTGACCACTAAAACTGCTACTAAGAAATAAAAATACCAGATTTACAAATTTCGACAAAAATATTCTCCTATTTACTGACGAATTGGTTTAAAACCTTATTAATTTTGCACACAAAAAAAAGAGAAAAAAAAGCTGGATTCAAAAACTAAAATACAAATGTGCGGGTGCAATCACAATTCTTGACTATATAATACAACTAAAATTTGTGAGATTAAAAATTAATTAATCAATTAGATATTAATTTGTCTTAATAGTTTTTAGTGTTTAGAATAAAAATAAAAAATATTTTACTGATTGTAATTGTATCTCAATGGAATATTTATCGGGGTCTAAGCACTCCATGTAATTTTTAACGTCTGAGAAACCTTTCCAGGGTTAAACAGTTAGCGAATTCTCTCCTTCGTTTCTCTTGCTATTAAACATTCTAATTTCTACCAACAATTCTTTCATGTTTACGGTCATATATTGTTTTAAACATTCCTATTTCAAGTACCAAAGAGATTTTTTCTTCCTTTTTGATTAAATTCCAGGTATCTGTTTAATTTTTAGAATATTTCTAAACTTAGATTTCTAAATAAGCAAAATATACAAATGGATGAGATTAGATCAGCGGTGGCGTGTTGATTTTGAAATGCGGTGTTTCTATGCTCGAGTCCAACAGTACTGTGCTTTGAATTTCTCGCTCTAGGAGCCCTCTAGGAGCTGAAGGTCTGATGATGGGCAACGTTATGTATACAACGTAAAAATTTTCCAGAGGCCAGCAATGTTTTGAAAAGGATATTTGGTAGCTGTGTGTTGGATTCTTTGGAAAGCATAAGGCTTGGTCCTTCCTCAAGCCAAATTAGAGAGAGAGCCAAAGGGAGTGAGTGAGAGAGAATATTATGTGTGAATGTTGTGACATTTCCTACAAATCTTAAATAAATCATGGCCTTCCTCCCACCTTTGCCATTTTTTTTGTGGTTTCTCGTATTGATTTCTGCCGTTCACACTATCAGAGAATAAAATTTCTTCATGACAGAATTATTGATAATATGTTGTTGAAGATTGGGCAAAAATACAAAATTGTTCTAAGAAATCAGCCAAAAGTATTAAAAAATAATATAAAATAAAATTCTTGTTAATGTAGTGGAAGAAGAAATGCAAAAATAAATAGTTTTGAAAAATATTTTAAATGAAATAATTTTGGCAAAAATAATGTATTTTAGAGTCAGGTACTATAATTTAAGGTCATTGTTGCTAAAGAGACAAAAGCACAGGAATCCGTTAGGAAAATAACAATGCCACTTGGCCAACTGTTTTGTAAGAGAAAATCCCCCACTAGAGAGGGCATTCCTTCAGGACAGTCTGCATTCTGCTTTAAAACAAGAAGCATAGTTTCTGTTGTAGACACCGAAAGTAGAACACTAGTTTTTCGCTCACTTAGCATCTGTGCATATTAATAAGTTTATAATATATTGCAAATAATCAGAGACATTTTTCGTGGTAGCCTGCTTCATTTTGTGGTCATCGACCGGTTTCGGGCGTTCGCCCATCTTCAGGATGCGTTTTTTCAGACAGTGTGACAACACCGACTCGCACAGAGCAACTTAGTTTCACACTAACTGAGACGTATTTTTAAAAAATATTTTAAAGATTTTAAAAATACGTCTCAGTTAGTGTGAAACTAAGTTGCTCTGTGCGAGTCGGTGTTGTCACACTGTCTGAAAAACGCATCCTGAAGATGGGCGAACGCCCGAAACCGGTCGATGACCACAAAATGAAGCACGGAAATGTCTCTGATGCTTTCCAGCTCTGCGGAACCAACCACCACAACAAATATTGCAAATAACTTGTAGTTATTATTTCAATAGAATATATTTATTGTTAGCAGTGGTGACTACTTTCTTATTTCTGATACTTCACTCTCTTAAACATATATACTTACAAGGCCTTTTACTAAACCGCTCAAGCTACAAGCTACCAGCACACAAACACACAACATCATCAAATACATTTCACTAAATATTGCAATCTATTACAACTTAAAACTTCAATGAGAAAATTAGCTTGATAATGTGTGGGCGATTGTAAGTCTTAAGGCATACAAAAATACAATTAATAAACCATGTTTGTTGTTAAAATATCAATAAATTTTATTTCAAGCATTGTAAATAATGTAATCAGCATAAAATGTGTCACTATTTAAATATAAATCCAGACTTTTATTTTATAATAAAGTACAAAACAGATATTTTATTATTGGTAATGTAAATTGAATTATTTCTATTTTATTAGATTGTAGAGGTGTATATATTTACATAGGAAACAGAAGGGATTTGTTATTATGTTGTAATAGTGATATTTGTAACAGTTGTCCATATAGTTTGTTCTTGTTACAGACATTTACAAACATAGAGGAATACTATCTCAAAGAACAATGTATATTACTATTTACATTTTTCTCTATTTTATTTTGCCATGTTTGTGTTATTCGTTTCACTATAAAGAATATAAATTTTATTGTAGATAAAATCATTGTTGTAAAATTTAATTCCAAAATGTACTGCTGTAATAAAAATAAAGTGTTTATACTTTATACTTTGGATTAAATATTTATATAAATAAATATTTCAATTAATTTTCAACCAAAAATACAGTTCATACAAAACTAAAAATAGACAAGTTGATTTTATTTATAGTAAAAAAAATAGTATAAACGATAAATGGAGAAGTACTAAAACAAAAACCAAGTCTCCAGTAATAAATGTTGAAACAAATAGGGTAACTTGAGAGACGTAGATGGGCCTAACAGGTATAAAGTTCGGTCTTTCTACCTCTTAAAAAAAAGAACATTTAAAAGTAATAAAATATTTTTTAACGGATTTTGAGTCATAAGGATTTTTTAAATAAATTTAAACATTAATAAAATATAAAAGGAAAAAAATTACATTAATATTTCTTCTTATTTTTATTGGCCGATCTCCACAAAGGGAATAAATTCTGGTGTGAAAGATTCACATTAATTTTTTTAACAGACTTAACTATAACTACCACCATTCTAAATGATGGATTTTACTTTAAACATGGAATTTTTACTATACAATAATTTTTTTCCATTACAAATAAATGAAAATCATGGAATTATATGTGTTTAACCGAATGTGAATATTGTATGGCAGCGATCTCTATCGCTCTATATTTAGAAAAATCTTTGTAAATTGGGAGCCACTGTCTTCTGGAGGGGTGGGCCTGTGTCGGGATTGGTACCCCGGGCAAGGTATGAATGGTACGAAAGAATGTAGTTTAAACAGTACAAATATGTTAGTTTTAGGTTTAGTTTCTGTGTAGGGTGCGAGGAATATTGAGTACTCCACCCGAAATTCAGTTTAGTGCGTATATGTGTATAGTATGACTGTCCATTTTTAATGTGTGTATGTATTTATTTGCTTGGGAGTATTCATTAGTATTAGTGCATTTAAGTATGTAAGTACTTATTGGTATTTGTTGTGCTGGTTGGTTCCGCAGAGCTGGAAAGCATCAGAGACATTTTCCGTGGTAGCCTGCTTCATTTTGTGGTCATCGACCGGTTTCGGGCGTTCGCCCATCTTCAGGATGCGTTTTTCAGACAGTGTGACAACACAGACTCGCATAGAGTAACTTAGTTTCACACTAACTCAATAAACTCACAATCAACAGTTTACAAACTCACAATAACAGTTAGTGTGAAACTAAGTTACTCTATGCGAGTCTGTGTTGTCACACTGTCTGAAAAACGCATCCTGAAGATGGGCGAACGCCCGAAACCGGTCGATGACCACAAAATGAAGCAGGCTACCACGGAAAATGTCTCTGATACTGATTGGTATGTTTGTCTGTATGAATGCGTAATGGTAAGTGCAAATTAGAGTAAATGTATATATTAGTTTTACTTTAGGATATGATCCGTGAGGGGTGGTGCGAGGAATATCAAGTACTCCACACCCCAAGTAGTTATAGAAAAAATATAGGTTCGATTTATTATATGTTAGGCCAGTTATCGTTAGGTTTTCTTCGTTAGGTAACTAGTAGTTTAACCATTATCAGTATAGTGTCCATTAGAGATATGATAAAAGGTGCGAAAGACCTTAGATGTTGTGCACCTTTCAAATAACACAAAAAACAATTTGTAACGGCAGTCTAAATATATAAAGTTAATGCTTAGATTCAGCGAATACATTCAACCACCCAGCCCATCCCGGGAATCTTTTAATTTTTTCACGGAAAACAAAATCTCGCCCAGGGTAATTTGATGATTAAAAACGGCTTTCCACAAGTTGTAATTTAAAATTTTACGGTCGTTTCAAATTTTTTAGAAATTTAGTCCATGGGAGAGCAGATTTTGAGGTTTCTTGGATAAAAAAATAAGTTTTTTAGTGAATTAATAGTATTTAAGTCTATATATATATATGTGTTGTGTGTGTGTGTGCGCGCGCGCGTATTATGAGAGAGCGAGAGAGTAAGCATGGGCGAGTGAGGAGGGTACATTGCATTGTAGTGGAATCGTTTATTGTAATTCCTGAGGTATGCAGTAGCTGTCTTGAAGAGAGCGGAAGTTAGTTTAGAGATTTTTGGAAGTTAGAGCTCGAATTACTAACACTGAATTTATATAAATAGACTATATTTTTTACAGTAATTTAAATGTGAGAACATTTAAAAAGAAATGTGAATATTAACATGAAAAACAAACAAAACCAAGGGTTAATACCTTACATCAAAGCAAGCACCGATAAAGCTGGCCACTGACCTAAATCACTGGTCACCGAACTAACCAAGGTCGCACAAGGTCGCACACTAGGACAGATGTCTTGGTGTGAGTGTTGCTAACACTAATGTAAACTTCGCCCCATTGGAAGAGGGGATGATTATACTTCAGTACGTCTTATTATTATACACGAGTACGTCATTAGATTATTATATACGAGTACAACGTTATACGAGCAGCAGTTCCGCGTCCCTATACAGGTTTTACTTATACTTATTTTCATAATTGTGCATCTTAGTTATTTATTTTAATCATTAAATTATTTGTTATTAAATTATCTAAGTATTTCATGTTAATAGTTACCATTTCCCACATTTAAATTACTGTAAAAATATAGTCTATTTTTATAAATTCAGTGTTAGTAATTCGAGCACTAAATTCCAAAAATCTCTAAACTAACTTCCGCCCTCTTCAAGACATCTACTACATACCTCAGGAATCACAATAAACGGTTCCACTACACATAAAAACAAAAATCTCAGGCTTATATAGAAGCAGCTTTTATAGGTATATCGCAGATATAACCTAAGCACTTACATTTCATCAGACAATTCAATGTTTCGGTCAAAATCGGTTTCAGTAAATGTGGCATTTTTCTGAGTGAATGTTTTCTACTGAATTGTAGAAACATTGATTGAAGAAAAACACGATTTTTATGAACATTTTTATGAACTCAAACAAACTTAAATACTAAGCTTTTCGTAAATGTTGCACGATTACAATTCTTCACAGAACGTAGGGGGAAATGAATTTTTTTTAAAAAGCAATTAATGAAATATCTATTATACAAATTATTTTGAAGTAATACTTTTTATTATCTGTTAATGAAGGTCGGATGTAAAAGTATATAAAGGTTGGAAAAATAATGTATTAATTAAAATAATTAAAACAAGAGCATCGAAAAGAAGAAATGTAACTATAGAGCAGGTAAATTATGGTGAAATATCTTAAATAGTTTAAAGAATAAATAAGAGAACCTTTCCGTTAATGATAGTTTTCAAATGGTTCTTTTCTGGCAGGTATCCTCTTGCTAATAAAAAATAAGAAGACTTCCCTATTTCTCCAATTCTAACTTTAGGTACCTCTTATAGAAAAAAAAAAGAACGGAGTCTCTTTGTGTAGAAGAAATAAAAAAAAATACAAGTTGGCCAGAGGGCTGTTCGTTCGGCTTCTTTAAGGTATTTTCTTAAGAAATAGCCCCCATTACAACGGATTGGTGAATTACTTCTTCTTATAAAGTTCTCCCAGAGATAGTTAATAAATTAACATAAAACAGAAATTTCTCAAGTTTAGGAAACTAAACTCTTTGATTTTTTTTTTTTTATATATTTTTAATTTTCTCAACTGTTTATTCCGTCTTTCATTTTTAAAAGTTTAAATATTTACTTTGATATTACAGCTCTAATTAGAATTAAATAATTAATTAATAATTATTCAATCTACTTAGAGAAACGTGAGAAAAATTAAATAAATATTGATTCTGACTATACTAGAACCAATTATTTATTCAAGGTCATAGCTTCAAGTACTTTCCGGTGCATAAATAAAATTAATTAATATCGACCAAAGTCCATTTAAAAAAAAAAATCTGGTGTGAAACACTCACACAACTTTCTCTTATTCTAGTTTTCAAAATTGTAATTGACAAATTTTATAGTTTGTCTACCAAATTTGATGAAATTCGTTGGAGTTCGTAGAAAACTGAAACAAAAAAAAGTTCAATAAAACCGCACTTCCGGTTTACTTATTTTCTTGAAACTCGGAATTTTTGACATCTATTTATTTATAATTAATTTTGTTTGGATGGTAGGATTGTATAATCAACTATGATAGCACATTAGAGGAGACCTAACACCACGCCTCCCCCAAAAGTGGCCTTAAATGAAGTTTTCCAGAGAAATGTTTTAAATAAAAGTTGTAGATCTTTGCATGTGTAGTTAATACTCGTAGTTTAAAAAAAATCGTCCGAACCATTTTTTGAGAAAATCGCAAGAAAGTAAAAAAAATACCAAAAAACTGAAAAATACATTTTATTAAAAATCGCCCTTCCGGTCATCCGATTTTTTTCAAACTCGGAATTTCAACAACTCATTTAATTCTAATTAATATTGTTTAGATGAAAGAATTGTATAATAAACTGAAATAGGACTTTAGAGGACAACCCACCACCGCCCTCCAATAAAAGTGCCCTTGAATGCATTTTCCAGGAGAAATGTTTCAAATAAAAATTATAGATCTTTGTAAGTTAGTTGATATAGCAAGTCTACAGAAAATCGTTGGAGCCATTTTTGAGAAAAGTGCATAAAAGGTACTAAAAATGTGCTGAATAGTACTAAAAAACTATTTGGTAAATTGGTAATTTCCGGTCGAGAAATTTCGACCGCTTGCCTACTGTCGAATCCCATAGTGATAACAAAACGGAATATCAAGTTTGAACTTTCTGCAATTTTTCATTTTTGAGCTATGCTGTTCACATACATACATACGTACATACACACAGAAACAGACATTTGCTAAAAACCATTTTTTTTGGACTCAGAGGACCTCAAAACGGATATTTCCGGGTGAAAACTTGATATCGAAAATTTGGCACGGTTACAATACTTCCTCTTACTAAGAGAAAGTAATAATGTAATGTATGAAGTACGAGTATATCTGATGCAATGCAACTATTGTACTTAATTGTAAATTTTACAATTTCGTTCAGCAGGCATGGCAAGGATAGGTCCCTGCTAGTGAACGAATTTAATTTCTAATTTGTTTTCATTTTTTCTTTTTGTTTCGTTTTCAGGAAAATTTAGTTATCTTTCCTAGCAGTTTTAAAATAATATACGGCCATTGAATTGAAATTTTATTGTTTAGTTTATTTAAATATTATTTACTATTTAGCATCCATGTTGTTTGTAATGTTAATTTCTATTTATGTTTTCGAAAATCTATATTTTTCTTCTTCTCATAGAGAGCTTTATGTTTCTTTTATTAATAATTGTACTTCCACTTATTGGAAGAGTCATCTTGGCAGACGAACTAAGTCCATGTCCTAGTGTCTTAATTTATGTACATACGATTGTATTTATATTATTTAATAATTATTATATTATTATTACTTAATTGTAATAATTGCAATAAGTTAATACGTGTGTTTTATTTTATTTTTATTATTATTAAACTTTCAATAAGTGATAATATAAATTGTTTGATGTAAATGCTTTTGTTTTGTAATTGATAGCATAACAAATATCTAATTTAATTATAGCAAATTAATTAACGTTGATTTTAATCAATGAAAGGCAAGCACTGAATTTCAATTCTAGTAATGGAAATTGTGGTACTAGGTCTCTGGCTAGTGGAAATTGGAATTGCAATGCCAGAATTGTCGTTATAACAGGAAAACCTGGATGAGTTTGTATACAATATGTCACTGCTCTATTTAGAGTAAGTAAAGTGAAAAACCTCTTTCAAAAAATCTATTTCTAGGCTTTTCATCAACGTTCACACACATATATATATTTCTACTCTTTTATTTTGAAAAGATTTGTTTTGAAATTCACGTTTAGTTCTCTTATAAAATAATACTTATTAAATAAATGACCTAAATTCTATACAATTCGTATTCTTTAGTTATATTCTAATCTCTATAAAACTGTGAAACAAAAATAATTCCCTTACCTTAACAAAGGTAACAATATAACAATAAAGGTAATTATCCGTTCTTTGTTATCCACTCCATGTTTTCTAATTAAACCACTACATTTTGAAAATGGTTCACAATTTATTACATTTATGGATGGGCATTTTATTTTGATATTTAGAAGGATGTTACTAGCGTTTTTTTTTTAATTGAATATACAATATCTGGTTTTGTATCTGACACAAATATCTTACCAGGAAAATCTTCTTTGCACAAATGTTTAATTAAGTTTGAGGTTTAAATTTATCTAATTATTGTATTAAAATGCTTTATCAATTAAACAAAGAATTTTAATCTTTAAAAAATGATAAGTAAGAGATAAATTACATTAAATTAAACGATAATTTTTTTGGTTGGATCCTGCAGAGCTAGAAAAAAATCAGAGATATGTTCCATTAGAGGCTGCTTTATTTTATAGAACATCGACTAGTTTCGTAGTGATCGCCCATTTTTAGGCTATCTTCATAAACAATGAGATTTCACAGACTTTGCAAAGAACAAAATCAGTGTATAAAAAAAAATTACGCACAACAAAATGAGTGTTCAAACTATGGAATCTCTGATAAACGAAACTTATTTAATGGATATTTAAACTAGAAAATAATAATTTACGATAGTGTTTTTTATCTGAAATGGTATTGCAGTTTGAAACTGGCAAACTATTTAGTAAATTATATGAATGGTTGCTTATCTATAGTTTAGATCTTAGGGAAAGAAGGCAATGTGCCGAAATGTCCTAACACCTGATATATCTACGAGTATCTTAAAACAAAATTCTCCAAGTCATTTCAATAAATGTCGCGTCAAATATGGAGCGACGAAAGTGGGCGAGTCACTTTAAAAAAAGAAAGAAAAGAAATATGACACCTACCTACAACCAGATTCTAAATTATAGCTAATTACTTAATTTTTGCTTTAAACGTTTCTCATATACGTCAATTTCGGAAAAACTTTCTTCAACTATACCTGACTTATCCAGAAACATTCCTATCCTCGGCTTTTATTTGAAACATTTTTCCGATAAAATTGATTATTTGGTGGATTATTGGAGAGCAATAACATTAAACAAGAATTCCAAATTTGGAGAAAATCGATAAACCGGACGTGTGACTTTATAGAATGGTTTTCAGTGGTTTTTGGAGTTTTCTCGAAAACTGCTACATCATTTTTAACTTTGGAATCTTGGTTAACTGTGCAAATAAAAACATTTCACTTTTATTAGGAGTTCTGGGGACTGGTCAGTTAATGTTAAAATTTAAACTTCTGCTATAAGCTTTATTGTTTGTGATAGGGAGCTCTCCGATACAAGTTAAATTCAATATACATGATATGCCCAAACACCTTTAGTATGGCAAGCCCAAAATT
>JAAEAF010011771.1:0-15379 GCA_011037195.1 Triatoma infestans | reverse complement strand
CTATCCGAATAAATGACGATTCTGGAGTTATGCACTCCGCGTCTTCTTATTTCGGCGGCGCAGGTAAGATGTAAGATGTTATTGTCTTTCATGGACCTCTCTCAGATATCTGGTTGGATCCTTTCTTTAATGGGCATTGTGGTTTAAAGAGACACGTCTACGTAATATAGCTCATGCCAGACCTCTTTTGTATAGTTCGTGAAACACAAGAAGAAACATCCATCCATCTTATGACAGTTTACTTGGGTTGTGAGAAAATTAGGTTCAGGATCAACGGTCGGATCATCCATGGAAGAGCTTAGGCTATTTCTCTTTAAGGTTATGGTTCGATTTGTTCGGACAGAGTTGAATCTTAGATGGGTTAGACCTTCGGGTCTGGATTTTTGTTTTAGACAGGGTTTGTTGCTGTTTTTCTTTGGGGTAGTTATTTGGGCCGAGTGGGGCTTTGGATAGCGTAGATTTTTGGCGTCCCCACAGACGAATAATAAATATTATTTTTTATTATAAGTACTTTATTTTTTTTTAAAAGAATAATACAGTAGATGCTAAAATACATTAGTACAAAAGCATGGCAAAGAGCCGTCTGCTAGAGTTTACAACCAATTACGAAAAAACAAAAAATAATACAAAAAAGAAAAATTATGAAAACATCAAGAATTACACTAGAACTGAAACAGAACTGGGATAAGATATCAAAGTAAAAGAGAGAGAGAAAAAAAAAAAAAAAAAGTATTAACACAACTAATGGTTAAATAAATCAAACATCGTTTTATAAATTACAACAAAAAACTGAAAAGCTAACCTAAAGGGTCTGAGATCCTGACGTGCCTAACTCTCCAAGCGTGGCGGGCATAAGCAATTAAAGGATGACGTTGTCCGGATAGGTAAAAATAATTTCTCCTCCAGAAAGTGAACATTTGCCGAGATGGAGGAGCCGCACATCCAATAAAGCAGGACATTCTGCCAAGAAGTGAAACAAATCCTCCCGTACTTGGCAGTTACAGAGAGGACACATTTCTCGTTCGGAATCTTTCTCCAACCAAGGGGAATAATTTAGGTATAACAGTTCTGCTCTTAGTTTCAGCAACCAGCATATCTCTGAGAGTCTGAGGTTATTGAATAGGGACGATGTTACAAATGACTTAAGGTCAGTGATTAAAGTTTTATACAAAAAAAAGCGCTCAGAATTCCCTGCACGACAGAATGACTCTTCGATGCGAACTGATCTAATTTTATTAAGTAGGTTCGAAAGTTGATCACTCCATTTATCACGATCATTAAGAGTACAAGATAGGTCGCTGGAAAAAATCACGCGCCATCGAAAGCCAGTGTTTAAACCAAAACAGTTTCTTCTGAATAATTTCAGTTGCGACAATTTTCGGGAGGCGATGATTGTCAAGAGCTAGAGTTCTGAGGCAGTATTTGAAGTGCAGAGCAAGGGTGAAGGTCTCCAACGGTTCAAGAATAATAAATAATAATGTACACTGTAATAAGAGAAAGTCGTGTAAGTGATTCACACCAGATTTTGTTGTCCTAATTCTTCTGAATTAGAAAAAACAAATGATTCCGATAAAATATACGAAAATTTTACAAGATTTCCTGACATCTTATAAGCAGTAAGAGACAGTGCAATGAAAATATCTATATAATGAATTATTAATTTACAGTAAAGTTTAAGAATTTGGTTTAATTTAATTTAGACATTATTAAATTTACAAGAAAAGCACCCATGTTTTTCTTCGAATAAATTAAATATGGAGAATAAAGCTAAATAATAAATAATTCATCCATAATAAATAAACAAAAGGTCATATAAATACCATATTTTCGTTTATAACCCGCATTTTACAACCATACTTTTATTATACTATAATATTCTTCTAAGGTGACTTACATTCAGCTTTCCATGATACTTGAAATGGTGGAAAAAAATGACGCATATAAAAATGAAATTTTTTAGAAATACACTGGAAACATTTTTTGACTTTCACTTACAGTTGTTATTAGATAAACTATGACATTCGTGACATATTTTTCGGAATGAATTCCTATCCGAAATACATGTTCGGTGCTTGAAAAAGTGTTTTTTTTGTTTTTGTTTTTTTTTTTCACTCTACGGGAAAGATTAAAAGTTCAAAATTGATATTTTCATTAAGATACTACCACCAACTGACTGAATTATTATGGAAAAATCTATTCCAAATAATTATATAATGTAAAAAGAAGATGTATTTAGGATTCAAGTTTTTACAACAATAGCCCTGAATTAGAATTAGAATTAGAATGATGCAGGGGGAGACTCAAACCCAGACACTGCAGTCTCCTATTGAGGTTTATTGTGCCAACCCCTCAAAACCTAGTAGAGGAAGCCCCCCCCCCCACTTCATGAGGTCCAAAACCTTCTCCACCGGTCCTTCTTGGAGTACGATTTCCTCCGGTCTCAACGTGCCGAAGATCTCGTACCGCAATCTGCCCCGATTGCAAAGCAATCATACAGCAGGTGGGAGGCCGTCTCCTCCTCCTCCTCCTGACACAGTGTACACAAGGGCTCTGAACCCACCAATCCCACCTTGTGCAGATGTTTCTTGAACCTACCTTGCCCAGTAAACAGGCTCGTTATCAGAGAAATCTGATACCTGCTTAGACCCAGGATATCTTTGGTTCTTCTTCTACACAGCTTTGGCATGTCCATTTTACCATGTTTTGACCCAGTACTTAGCCTCCAGTGGTACCGCCTCTTTGGTAAAGAGAAGCTGGTGCCAACAAGCCTCAGCCAGGGCCCTCTCTCGGACCTATTAAGTCTTTTAAGGCAAGCAGGACTCGAGATGGAGCTCTGATGGCAGGTGCTCTGATTGACCACCTGGGAGCCCCCCCCAATTCCACAGTCCGGTTAAGGACAGGATAGGGGGAGGGTCTCCAACTACGGTGGCCGGTGCCAAGAATTAGAATTCTTGGGGTGTCGCGGTGGCGTAGGCTGAATAGCCAATTTCCCCGGTAGAATCTATCTATCTATCTAGCCTCCAGTGACGATTATGCTCTCTCCGAGTCCATTCTCTCAGAGACGCCTTCGCCATACTTTTGGCTATTCCCAGAACAGGTTCCGACCCACAGAAGCGAGTATTCGCTCCCTCCCTGGCCAGTTGGTCGGCTATTTCGTTACCTTTAATCCCCTTATGCCCCGGCACCCATACCAGCCGAACTTTGTTGTGCCGGGATAATGCGTCCAAGGAGTCTCTACACTCCTTGACCAGGGAAGAAGTAATTCTGAATGCCTGAAGTGCATTCAGCGCAGCCTGGCTGTCCGAGAAGATGCATAACTCTCTATTCCTAGAGCCCATACGCAAATTCTCCTCAGCACAGATCTTTATTGCATAAACTTCAGCCTGGAAAACCGTAGAGTATCCACGAGGACTCTCGCAATGCGTACCTCCGACTTAACTCCATATATTCCGGCTCCAGTTCCGCAGGCCATTTTGGACTCATCCGTGAACCAGGATCCCCCAGTTTGGCCCCGTTTTTCCCAACTTTCAGCCCACTCCGATCGTGACGTTAATATCACTTAAAACTCCGGTATGTTTCACACAATATTTTTTGCTGTTTACATTTGTTTCTTACTTTATAAGTTTTTTTTTATCATCGGACAGTGAGCTGTAGAGGCTCCTAGGAAGAAAAAATCTAAGGGTAGCACAGCTGGATTCGAACCCGAGTCCTCCGCGTGGTAGTCCAGTACGCTAACCACTCCCTTTCTTTATAAGTGTTTATAGATTTCTATTTACTTTTGTTTTTTTTTTACAATATTATATTTCTTAAACTAGACTGATACAGCTAGGGGAAAAAAAATCAATACTTATTTTATTACGTTCTATAAACTTTTTATTAATGTTCAAAGTATAGTAATTGTGATTGAGTGTTGCAGGCAATCTTTTTTGATGGCTATTCTGTTCCCACGCTGACAACATTCCTTGGGTTTTGAAAATCAAAAAAGCCGCCTGTACAAGCAGTTTCAAAATTCCGTGAATACATCACATTTTTTCGCGCAAAAAATGCTGCACTATGGACCGAAACAAAGGGTAGTGGGATTTAGTTGAGTCTGGACTATATGGTGGATATGAAAGAAGTTATAATGGAAGTGAGGGGGAGAGAGTATGAATTTAGAAATGAGATTATAAAATAAACTAGATGATATGCTGAACACTGTATAATAAATAAAACGCACAAACTGCAAGGACTTTACAGTTAAGTAGACGTTACATAGCGAGAGAATAATAAAGAGGCAGACTGGCTGAGTATATAGAAAGTAAGTAGATATGTTGCTGACTGGTTATACTGTGATAAAAACTGTTGTAAAACTATTCTGAACTGATCAGCTATCGCTGTATATACATATATGCATCGAATTCTCCCTACCTAGTCTGGCCTAAATGGGGAGTAACTAACGTTCGATTCATTTTATGCCTGCTTCTTTGCTTTACGGATCCTATGAATCTTTATGATTCGGATCCCATTACAAAGTTCAATGTCATCACGTTCTTTCATTTTCACTTTCTTTTCAAAAAAGTTCACTCATTCAAACGGACTATTTGAAGAGGGTCATATTATGTATACAAAAATGCTCTACAGAAGAAGAAGAAGATGTGATGTTGTAAACATCAGAGTACGTGGGTAAGTTTTAAATGCTATGAAATTTCTTTATTTATAAAGTTTTTCTCCTTTATAAACACCCTATTAATATTGAGTACAGTTAAAGGTTGTAGAATGTTGTTGGTGCAAGTGATGCTGGTTGTGGTAAGAAGATAGTTAAATAATAATATATATAAATTCAAATATATCACGGAGACATTGCAGGAAACCTAGAAATCCCTCCATCTTATGACGCTCTCTAAACTACTGTGCTAAACTGAGAGAACAGTCGAGTAAAAGCAACCCTTTGGGGTACCATAAATTATTACCTTAACTGGGAATAAACTATTATTATTGCTAGGAGTGCATAACTGCCAAGCCAGTAGTAAGGGCCGGTATTATTACAGTATTACAGCTCGGTTGTAGTAATCATTTTCAAAATATTACAGCTACTATATTAATAATTATTTCATCATTTTATATACTTTCATTAATCATTTTATTATAAAAAAAAAATTAATTTTCTATTTCTTTTAAAGTTTAATTAAAAGTTGTATGGGTTTAATTTTATAATATATTTTTCTCCAGTAATTATTAGAAACCATTTATATTACAAACATTTTTTATACCTTTACGTGCTACTTGCTACAAAAGGAAGTAATAAATTTTCAAATTAACTTTTCAGCGGAAATAATGTTTGGAATTTCTGGGAGTAAAAAAAAAAAACAAAGAACTTTTTAGCAAATATATGTTCGTGTGTGTGTAATAAAAAAAATCTGGTGTGAAACATTCACACAACGTTCTCTTAATCCAGTTCTCAAAATGATAATTGACAAATTTTATGGTTTGTGTACCAAATTTAATGAAATTCGTCGAAAACTGAAAAAACTGTTCAGTAAAAGCGCACTTCCGGTTTACTAATTTTCTTGAAACTCGGAATTTCCGCCATCTATTTATTTCTAACTAATTATGTTTGGATGATAGAATTGTATAATCAACTAGGATAGCACTTTAATGAAAATCTAGCCCCACCCCTCCCCCAAAAGTGCCCTTAAATGAATTTTCCCAGGGAAATGTTTTAGATAAAAGTTGTAGCTCCTTATATGTGTAGTTGATATACCAAGTTTAAAGAAAATCGTCGGAGCCATTTTTGAGAAAAACGCAAAAAAGTAGAAAAATTAACAAGTAAAGTGGTAATTCCGGTTAAGGAATTTTGACAGATGACCCACTGTCAGATGCCATGGTGATACGTAAACGGAATATCAAGTTCTCAACTTTCTACGGTTTTTCTTTTTTTGAGCTATGCTGTTCACATACACACAAACCATTTGCTGAAAACCACTTTTTTGGACTCAGGGGATCTCAAAACTGTTATTTCCGGTGAAAACTCGATATCGAAAATTTGATACGATTACAATAGTTCCTCTTTCTAGGAGTAAGAGAAAGTAAAAATTGATTTTTAGCTGATGCTGCAAATTTGTAGCATCAAATTGTAAATGTATATGGTTGGTACGATATTATTATCGTCTCTTCTGGACTTAAATGTATTCTGTCTTCTCCTACTGGCTGGGAAGGTAGTTGAACCCATCTACCACCTCTATCTAGTTACGTTAGGACAAATGCGTAAATTTTGAAGTTTAAAGAAATATTGCCATTTTACATACAATTGTACTAACCGCAATAATAGAGAGTCATGGGAAGAGATTAGCTCAGTGGTTAGCGTAATGGACTCCCATGCGGAGAACGAGGGTTCGAATCCAAGTGTGCTGACCTTAGATTTTTTCTTTCTAGGAGCCCCTACAATTCACTGTCCGATGATGGACAGTGTTGTCTGTAACGAGAGAACACTGTCCGGTAGTGCACTGAGAAGGCTCTTTGAGATTTGACGCACCTTAAAATTAAAAATAAATAAAAAAGAAAGTCATTTATAAGCAATTTACTATATAATTTATAATTATATTTTAGATACTATTTATAGTTTTATTTAGAAACAATTTATATCTTCATTCTCTGGTTTTTAAGTGAATGAGTCACTAGCTAAATGAGTAAACTTAAAACAATAGCATAATGAATAATTCTGTCAAAATACGATAAAGCAAATTGCCTTATAATAAGGTAGTTCGTCATCGCTTCTTCCTGTCCTTGTTCAGCTGTTCCAGCTGCCATAACCGCAAGCTTGTTTAAACTAGTCTGAATTGATTACTTGTAATAATTAATGTAAAGTTGTAAAGTTTGCGACTAACTAAAGATAAAATTTATATAGTTGAATTATAGTCTTATTCAATAGTTCAAAAATTGGACATATTTACTGATAATTTAAAACGTTTTATTACTTCTTTATACAGTTATCCCTTCACCTTATAGCGCTGTAAGACGATGGAGAATTATAAGATTCCCAAATTAGAGTTTTCACGGAAAGTAGCTCAAATGTGAAAGAAAGCAATAAGCTCGAACTTAATTCGAGCTTATTTCGTTCAATTTGCTGCAATTTAAGGATTTTTGAAAATGTGGGTGGGTCCGCAGTGTTGGATAATATGTGAGATTTTATCCAACGTATTATGTTTATTTTTTATTGTTACTGACCGGTTTCAGATTCTCATCCATCACAGTGTAGCTGTCACCCCCGGCTTCAGAGAGTTGACTCTTCACCTATGTGCTTCTGTCACGCATCATGAAATAATACCATTCTGATCTGACAATGGTGGAGAATCCGAAGCCCGGGGGTCAGAAGCAATAAAAGTAACCATGTCTAGAACTTAGGAGTCGAATGATTTTATTTAAACTTGAGCATCACTAACTAAACTAATCACTTTTATTTAAAACATATATCCAGAAATGTTAATTTATTGGACAGTTCGGAATGCACAACATTTTCTTTTCTCTAAAGCACGGCGAAATGCCGCCCCTCGGCCATTCAATGTTTGTAACATCATGTGAAAGATTAACACAGAAAAAATAGTTATTTTCTGAAAATCATCATTTTCTGTTATATTTTTTGTAAAAAAAAAAACTGTTTCCAAATTTAAAATTTCATTGCTGATATAAATGTTTATGTAAGTCGTCGTGTTTTACTACAGCCTTTCTATCATTATTTTCTCTTACTCCCTAGTAAGAGGAAGTATTGTAATCGTGTCAAATTTTCGATATCGAGTTTTCACCGGAAATATCCGTTTTGAGATCCACTGAGCCCAAAAAAGGAAACGAAAAACCGTAGTAAGTTCAAACTTGATATTCCATTTAGGTATCACCATGGGATCCGGCTGCAGGTTATCTGTCAAAATTCCTCAACCGGAAGTATCACTTTACTAGTTGTTTTTTCTTTACTTTTTTTTGCAATTTTTCTCAAAAATTGCTCCAACGATTTTCTTGAAACATTGGTACATCAACTACACATACAAAGAGTTACAACTTTTATTTGAAACATTTCTTCGGGAAAGTTTCATTTAACGCTACTTTTGGGGGAGTTACGATGGAGTTACGGTTTCCTTTTTTTAAAGTGCTATTTCAGTTTATTATTCAATTCTATCATCTAAATAAAATATTAATTAGAAATTAATATGTTGTTGAAATACCGAGTTTGAAAAAATCGGACAACCGGAAGTGCGTTTTTATTAGGAAATATTTTTCAATTTTTGCAATTTTCTCCATAAAAACACCGACAAATTCCATTAAATTTGCCATACTAACTGTAAAATTTATGAATCACAATTTTGAAAACGAGAGTAAGAGAAAGTGGGGGTGATTGTATCACACCAGATTTTCTTTTTTAGTTTATATTTTGGTTTACAGAGTAAAACTGAATACGGCCCGCGTATATACGAAAGTTCGTCCTGGGAAGTTCTCAAAACAGGTATGCCCGATGAATAATCAATTTTGAAAGTTTGACAATAAGAGAAAGTGAAAATTTTTTGCTCTCAGAACAACGCATTTATTTTAGTGTTTCTGATGTGTGTCACCCATCTTCGGCCTCCATAATAACGCGTCACACTGTTATTAATTTAAACTAAAAATACGTGTCCCGAACGTATACAAAAAATTTGTAGCGAACGAAAAAATCGATATGTGAAATTTTCTATTAATTGAGTTTTTAACACACTAATATTTTTCTCACACTTACAGCCAAAATGGTGCCCCTAAATTTTGAGCCCCGTACAAATTTCCGGGTTGCCCGCCTCTAGAGCGGGCGTTGCTGGGCATGACAAAAGAATTAATGCATAGTTGACTTTTACTTGAATAGTGGCGCCTCTTTACGGCTGACAATGGAACTATTGAATCCAGTTTTTTTTGTGTCGTATTTACTAACTTGAAACCATTACATTTCCTGGGAGTTACATTAATGTAAAATTCTTATTATCTATCTCATAGAAGTATTAATAAACATACAAGAATATTTATAGCTGAAAATTAATCGTCCAAACAGTTTATAGACAAGTAATATCGAGCGGTATTACTTCCATTAGTTTATTACTTCTTTTTTTTGGTCAGGTTTTATGCATTAAAATAAATATGAAACATACTGACCGACTGACTGATTTTATTTAAACTATTCTAAATTTGATAAACTAATATTAAGATTTTCTTAATCAAATACTTTTTCAATATCCATGAAACAATTTTCGGCATCTGCCGTTAACATTAATTATAAAACGGACAGATTTTTCTTTAAATTTGAAATTTTTAACTTAAGTTACCCCAACATGCATATAGAAGTGGCGGGGAGACTCTGAATATACAGGGTGTCCTAAGGTATATGGATAACGACTTTTTCTCGGAAACTAAGATAGCTAAAAAAAAAACTAAAAAATACGTGTCCCCGTAGTTTTTTATTAGAAATCCAAATTTAATTTGCAAATTGTTTTGGTGCTTCGAGAAGCGAGATACAGGCACCAACTTCATTTTTTCAAATGGGGAGATGTGGTTTTTATTTAAGAAATTGATTGCTCTATTTTTGGTAAGAAAAATTTACTTGAACGGTTTTTTTCTTTGAGCGATATTTTACAAGTTATGAATGAAAACATGATTCCTACAAGAAATTTCAAAATGATATTATAACGCGTTTTTGATTGAATAAGAAGAAAAGTACTATTTTATTATAAATTTTACTCCTCATTAATTAAGATCTTGCTCGAACTGGCCCCCACCATTAGAGATGCATACACATGCTTTTTCCTGCCAATTGTACCTTACGACCAAAGAAATACATCTCTAATGGTGGAGGCCAGTTCGAGCAAGATCTTAATTAATGAGGAGTAAAATTTATAATAAAATAGTACTTTTCTTCTTATTCAATCAAAAAACCGTTATAATATCATTTTGAAATTTCTTATAGGAATCATGTTTTCATTCATAACTTGTAAAATATCGCTCGATGTAAAAAACCGTTCAAGTAAATTTTTCTTACAAAAAATGAGGGATCTATTTCTTAAATAAAAAACCACAACTCCCCATTTGAAATAATGAAGTTGGTGCCTGTATCTCGCTTCTCGAAGCACTAAAACAAATTTGCAAATTAAATTTGGATTTCTAACAAAAAACTAGGGGGACACGTATTTTTTAGTTTTTTTTTCTAGTTATCTTAGTTTCCGAGAAAAAGTCGTTATCCATATACCTTGGGACACCCTATATATATATATTATTTAGTCTCGTCACTCTCCCACCAATCTACTACAATTTAATTCCAATCCCCCACCCACAAGGTCGTACGTCCATAATGAGTTTCAAAGATAGCTAAGTTACATTATTACAATCTTTCGTCCACATTTTATCAATCTGAAAGTCTAATGTGTTAATATACTGTATTGTAACACAATTGTTACACTTTCTCTCCTGTTCATTTACGAGTGTCCTAGCATTAATTTCCTTTTGTTATACGTTTATTATATGATAAAACAATGGAAGTTACATTATAATAATATGTGACCTAAAACCTATTTAAACAAAGCTGAGATGACTTGGCCCGGCACCATTGTTGGGCTAGGTATTATAGGACAGAGCAAGCCGAAGGGGCGAGTATTACAGTGATAGTTAGTGGACCATGAACTCTGGCATCTATAAATTATTAAATCTGGACATAATTCTTGAATATATTATTAACTTGGTGAGAAATTCAGTGTAAAGAGAAATGCTTACTAGCCACTTCATCTAGTAGGGATCCTAGCGTCCATGCGAGTTATCCCAATCTAATTACACGAACAGTACTCAACAACACACTTCAAATAGTTCATGGTGTAATTACATTGTTTAGTGTATCCTCTTTGGTGGATGTAAACCTTGTAAAAAACGACCTACCCCAAAAACCTTGAGCAAATGAAGTTTCTCGTTAAAAATTTAATCCTCGTAAAATTTACGTAATTTACTTCTCGTTAAGTAAACGAGTTTTTAATGTTACTATAGTTTCTTTAAGGAGAAAATCGCAGCAAATTGACATATCTCTTATCAATACTTCCAGTCAGCCATTATATCAATCAATATAACAGTGTTATAAATTAAGTATAGTCAAGTACTCAAGTATAATTAAGTATAGTCATTTATAAGTTAAGTATAGATCACCTTCTGGTAAAAAGCATAACTCCACCCCTCTCACGTAAAACCTTCTTAAATAAATTATCTCGTTAAAAATTAAAAAATAAAGTGATAGACTTCTATGTGTACTTGGTATACCAAGTTTGAGGAAATACGGGCTGTTTTTATGAACTATTGAAGTGTTTTTATGAAGCAAAAAAATACTACCAAGTTAATATAGAAAATCGTTGAGGAGTTTTCCAAGAAAATCTCGTGAAACTGAAAATTTCATTCGGTAAAGTTATATTACCGGTTTGGTCGATTTTGACCAAATCCATATTTGTTTCACACCCACTTTTTCGGCCTCAAAACGTCTTTTTCTGTATTTTCTGTGAAAGCACGATATCGATACGAATTAACACGGTCACAATACATTCTCTTACTTTATCAAGAGAAAGTAAAATAAAAATCTCTAGACAAGATGGCCAACATTATTATAATAATTTGAATTTAAATATTTACAGTTTACAACTGACGATATTTAAATAAACAAAAAAGCAGTTATTATCAAATGTAAGGATACGGGGAATAGGTTACAGAAAAGGGGCTAGCGCCAGTGGAACCTCATGCTTATAGTAAGAAAAAGGGTGCATTGGATGTTGAAGTAGCTACCCTGAAGTAGAAATGGGTGTGTTTTGGGGTCGACTTATAGCAGTTTCTCTCTCTCTCTCACCCTCTCTCTCTCTCTCTCTGTTACATTTTCTCTCTCACTCATTCTCTCTCTCCCTTGCTCTCTCTATCTTAATATCACTGCTCTCTCTCTTCCTCTCTCTCTCTCTCTCTCTCTGTCTCACACTCTCACTCTTATTCTCTCTGTCTCTCTCTCTTCCCCAATCTCTCTTAATCTCACTCTCTCTCTCTTACTCTCTCTCTCTTATACTTTTTCATAGACTCTCTTATTTTTCTCCTTCTTTCTCTCTCTCTCTTCCCCTCTCTATCCTTCATCCTCTCTCTAACTCATCTCCTCATACTCTCCTATCTCTCTCATACCCTAACTCTCTCTCTTCCCTCTAATTCTCCTACCCTTCTCTCACTCTCCTTTCCCTAATACTCTCTCTCTCTCTCCTACCACTCTCACTCTCTCTCTTACCCTCTTAACCCTCGCCATATACCTCCCCCTTCTCATAATTCTCAATCGTCTTTCACGGCGCATTCTCTCCACTTTCTCTCTTACCCTTCTCTCTCTCTCTCACTTTCTCTCTCTCACTCCACTCTCTCTCTCGCTCTCCTACCTCCTCACTCTCTCACTCACTTTCTCTCTCTCCATTTCTCTCTTTTCCTTACTCTCTCTTCTCTTACTCTCACTCTTCTCTTACCCTCTTTACCCTTTGCCATTCGACATTATCTGTCCCTCTCTCCTACTCTCTCTGTCTCCACTCTCACACTCTTCTCTCATTTTCCTTCTCTTACTCTCTCTGCCCTCTGCCTCCCACTTCTGCTCTTACCCTCTTACCCTCGCTCTCTTCCTACTCTCCATACTCTCTCTCTCACTCTCCCTCTCTATTACCCTCTCTCTCCGACTCTAACGCTCTCTCTTACCCTTTAACTCGCATTCTCTCCCTCTCTTCTACTCTCTCATCTCAATCACTTTCTCTCTCGTACTATCCTCTTTTTCTTGACTTCTTTCTCCTACTCTCACTCTTCTCTTCCCCGCTTACCCTCGCTATCTCTCCCTCTCCTACGCTCTCTCTCACTCTCTCACTCACTTTCTTCTCTCACTCTCATCACTTCTATTTAACTCTCTCTCTTACCCTTTTATTCCTCGCCTCATTCTCTCTATCATATCTCCTCTCCAACTCTCTCACTCTCTTCTCTCTCTCACTCTTCTCTCTCTGCCTCTCTCTCTCTCCTGCTCTCACTCTCTCTCTTACCCTGTTACCCTCGCTCTCTCTCCCTCTCTCTTACTCTCTCTCTCACTCTTACTTTCTTTCTCACTGTCTCTCTTATTTTCCCTTCCTTTTTGTTTTGTGTTGTCACCAGTTTATACAGACAGACTGGCAAGTAGAAAGTTTTGCCACTTTGCCATGCTCACCTAGATTCGCATGCCAGCTATTCTAAAAAGGCCTTAAGAGCTTCTAAGGTGAATATAACGGATCTCTTCTTCTTGAAGGTTAATGTAGTAGTTACACGCTGCCCTAAGTGTGATTAAAAAAGTGGAAGGAACCACATTTTAAATGAATAAGTCACAATCCATTAGAGGTCAGCAATTAGGCCAACTAGTAATTTAATTTAATGTAATCTTGCAAGGACTGAAGGGCACGTAACTGGAAATGGTTAAAAATAACGGAATCTTCTAATCCTATTTGCGTGGATACTGGGATTGTTCACTCATATAAAATGAGAAATCTTCTTTCACAACATAACTTAGATTCTTCGTTTTGATTACTAAAAAATTTTTATTTACTCTCTCTTGCATAGGAGTAAGTGAAAGTACAAATATTTTTAATAAAGAGCTCATTTATTCCATTATTTACTTTAAAAATAATTAATGTAGAATTATGTATATGTACGTATCTATATTATATACAAATGAGCAGGATATTAATAATTATGAGGACTGTGCTGCGCTCTATGAATAATAAAAGAAAAGAAAAAAAAAGGTTCATTATTTTTTATAACAGATCCAGTACAACAATAAGGAGAAATGTACCTGTTTACGTCACTTGCAGTTTTTTCTTCTTTCTCACTAATAATGTGCACCTCACCTCGCACCCTCTACCGAATTACATTCACACCCCAAGGATTTTATGTTTTACCATTGTACATTTACTTTAGCTTCTCTATCTTCTTTACTTCCTTTTTTACATTTCTTTACATTTTTCTTCACTGTAATCATATTTTTTTATTTATTTTTTTTAATCATTGTTTATTAGTTATAAAATATTTTACAATATGTTTTTTTTTTGTTTTACATTCTCTCCTTTAATTGAATATTGTATACAAGTATATACACATTTGGAACATTTCATTACAGTGGACTTCCGTATAACGCAGGGGGGATACGTTCCGTGTTGTAGGAAACATGTTATAGTACACGTATCTTCTCAGAAAAATTAACATGAGTTCCAGAACTGATTATATCTGTGGGTCAATTTCAAATCTAGTTTTTACTGCATACTTTCAATCATTATTTTTTCAAAACTTCAGTTTTACGATAAAGGAAAAGTAAAACTGTAAATTTCGTCTTTCTTTTAGGGTGTGTCCACACTTATACGCTTTCCTCTTCCTCTTCCCTTTCAACTTGCGTTTCCTCTTTCCATTTCAACATGCGTTGCGCATGCCTTTCGAGCATGCCTCTTGAGGCATTCAATTTGTTTTCCACACTTCATCCGTTCAGTGTGCAGAAGCGGCATTAGCTATTTGTGCAGGTTACCTGTTTTTGAAAAGTGCACGAAAAAGAAAAAAAGCAGCGAGCCCTTATCTTATGAAACTGATCTTGATAAGGGCTTGCCAAAAAGAGAATTTAATTACAGGCAAGGAGAATCGTTGAAAATGCTTTTGGGTTGATGGCGCCAGCGTCCAGAATTTTTCGTAAGCCTATAGAAATTACAGTTATTGGGACTGTGGTTGATATAGTGTTAACTTGTCTTCTGCTTCATAATTTTCTCCTAGATGCAGCAAGACAGTATTCACCTCCTGGAAGTTTTGATCACGAGGATGAAAGCACACTGGCAAAGTTATTTAAGGCACATGGAGAAAAGTTACTTCAAGTGATAATGGTATGAGACCTGTACAACAAGTACCACGAAACAAGCATCACTTCTCGCACGTTTATTGGCACATAATTTTGAATTTAAATCCCACTAAACTGTTTGAAGATGATAATCTTCTATAAAATCAAGTGTCTCTTGATTACAGACATAATCAGAAATCTGCTGTAGGAGATATTATTAATTAATAATAATAGTTGAATAATATCAATTACTAATAAAATGATTATTAAAATAATAATAAATAATATTTAAAATTAATTATATAATATATAACCTATAAAAATATCGCAACAGTCAGCAAGACGCATAAAATGTTGAACGAAAATCAAAGTAGTTGGATTCACGTGCGCCGTGTTTCGTCATGAAAATAAAGGCCCATTCAACTTCTATGAGGTATGCAATAACGCATGCCTCTCGTTCATCACATCATGCGCTATGACAGCATGCCTCTCTTGAAAGAAAAGTTGCACCAGTGTGGACATACC
>JAAEAF010011770.1:0-11870 GCA_011037195.1 Triatoma infestans | reverse complement strand
AGGGTGTTGGGTGGGAGGGTTAAGCTTTTCTTAAAAAAGTGTTTTTTATTTTGATGAAATTCTCACCTTGATACCACATTGAACCACTAAAGCTCTAGTTTGAAGAAAATAACATCAGTTATAATTTCATTAAATGCAGCAAGAGAATGTCGTGTTGGTTTCACACCGGGGGGTAGTTGGGGGGGGGGACGTATTCTACGCATGATGCAACTGTCATATGACAGATACCGTTTATTTTTTTTTCATCCGAGACTATATACCTTCCTAAAAGATGTCTTTTTAAATCCACGTTGTAGAGTAGCCTGGAGTGTCTTTATTTGGGATAATGAATTTCTTTGAAACGGTCATCTACGGAATGAAATTTTTTTATGATTTTTCAGTAGTGGATTATGGAAAAAGAGTTTCGTATTGTTCAGTTGACGGATGTATCCTAAAAAACTGGATCACAAATTTTGTTTACTATTCCTGGATAGGTAAGCATTTACCTACTTGTATTTACTAATCCACTAAACAGAAAAGCCGAATAAAACTCAATTAGGTAATACCACAATTCTTCTTATGCCCTAATTTCCGACCGAAATATTCTCAGTTATTTTGCAAAGTTTCTCTACAGTATTAACTAAAACTTATTATAATTGTTAATGAAAGTTTGCAGATAGTTGATATATGATTGATGAGAAGGTTTGTGCTATTGAACCAATCAATCATACAACCACCAATCAATCAATCATAATTCATCAAATATTTACCAAACTAATTATTCTAATTAAATTCATTAATAGGTGATGCATTAAACTTGACGTTTAAACTTGAAAAGCGCTTGGTAAGATACCATTATTCCCGATATATTTAAAAATTTTGATATTTTCACTCATACGGCTTTGCCGCATTACAGTTATCTGTAATCAGATTTTATTATTTTCTCTTCAGGTGAAAGAAAAATTGTAAGATTTGGTAAATGTACATGTTTACTTAACAGGCACAGCTATAAAGGAAGTATTACGATAGTGACGAACTTCCAAATTTGAATATTCACCGGAAATATATGCTTTGAGGTTCCTCTGAGTAGAGAAACAATCTGGTATGAAACACTCACACGACTTTCTCTTACCGCGATTTACATCGTTATAATTGACTAATTCTGTTTCTAGATATAATTCTTACTGGATATTTAGTTGTCTTCAAGATAATCTAAACATTATAAAACCTACTTTTCTTAAGGAAATCATAATCTTACGTCGTTAAACGAATTTACTCGGATACTAATCCAAACAAAAGTGATAGATGCTCTTCATGTATAGTAGGATAACAAGTTCAATGAGATTCTTTGGTGTCTTCATGGAGAAAGTCGCAAAAAATTACTTCGGGTGAACGAATTCTCTTCAAACTCGGAATTCTGGCACATCACATTTCATTGTAATTAATATTATGAAGACAATAGAATGATATAATAAACTGAAATAACACTTTAGAGGAAAACTGAACACCGTCCCTCCCCAGAAACCCCTCGTGAACGAATTTTCCCGGAAAAAGAAAATTTCCCAATTCCAAGTTTCAAGAAAAACGTTGGAGCCATTTCCGAGAAAAACTGGAAAATCTACTTAGTAAAGTGTTACTTTCTATCCAAATTGTCCAAAATCTTATTATCAGGTCCCTGGGTGAGAAATTAAGCGAAATATCTAGTTTGGACTTGCTGCGATTTTCCATTCTTTAGTTATGCTGACCACATAATATAGACACACAGAGAGACCTATTCTAAAATCCATTTTTTCGGAATCAGAATACTTCAAAACGTGAAAAGGTGATATCGAAAATTTGAGACGATTGCGATACTTGCTAGGGAAAGTCTAGTTACTAGTGAAAGTAAAAATATGGTGTAAAACATTAACACGACTTCTCTCATTCTGTTCATACAATTATATATAAAATGATCAATTTCTTTGAACTTGTAATTTACTCGTTTACAACCCGCTAGATTTCCTTTAAAATCAAGTTTCTTCACAAAGAAATTTGAAAAAGCAATTACTTTTCCGTATTAGGCCAAATCTCATGTGAAAACTCACATTACTTTCTCTTTCTGCAGTTAGAATTCTAGCAATGCTTCCTAAGTACTAGATGGTAGAACCATACGTTGTACTCAAGTACTCAAGCTTAACGTTACTGGTCCCTGAGAACTCGTCAAAAATTCAATTTTCCTGGAAAAAAGGCTTCAAATAAAAGTGATAGTATACAAAGTGATGTGTAGATATTATACAAAGTGATGTGTAGATAGTATACAAAGTGATGTGTAGATAGTATACAAATTAAAAAAAAAATACTTTAGACTCGTTCTCAAGAAAATAGCGAAAACCTGCAAAAAAAAACATTCAGTATAGTGGCAGGCACTTCCGGTTGATGGATTTTGACTGACAGCTTTGTGACATGGTGGTAGCTAAACGGAATACCACAAGTTTAAACTTGCTATAATTTTTTTTTCGTTTTTAAGATATTTTGGTCACACAGACACCATTCGCTAAAACCATTAGTTGCGTACCCAGGGACCACAAAACACGTACTTCCGGTGAGATACTCTACTTCAAAAATAGTCAGAATAGCAAGAAAGAGTAAGAATAGAATATTTCAAGTAAGTTCTGCGTAAATATCAGCAAATAACTTGGAATAAAAAAAATCATTAAAATGTTCCAGTCAATTTTGAAAGACATTTTGAGTAACATCCCGCGTGAAATATCAAATTTAAACTGCTTGAGACTTTTTTTAATTTATATTGAGATCTCTTGATTGAACACAACACCTTACACCTTTAAAAGAAAATAATAAATTTAGGAAGTGTGATGTCAATGTAAACTAAAAAAAAAAAAAAACTGTTGACGGATTTGCCAGCCAGATTTATAAATCATTTTGTCACCTAACATACACATACACAGTTTGTTAAATATAGCGCAGCAATGTTTTTATTTTGGAGATGAAATTAGAAGTGGAGGTGACTCCGGTCCAACTTGCGCACTTCTGTTCTGTGACCTTTTTCACTTTTAGACTTGCAATCACCCCTCCACAGTGCACTTTACCAACATTGCGAATAATTATAGAAACAATTTCATTGGCAATTTACCAGAATTACTTCTAATTTAATAAAACTTTTATCTTTTTCAATTTTTTGAAATAAATTTAAAACTTTTTTTTTTTTACTTCTGTAACTACCATTACTTTCTCTTACTGCGGCTGTCAGACTAATTAGTGAGTTCGTGGCAGATGTCGTATAGACTCTAGTCGATAATTCGCCTAGAAAGAAAGTTAGGAGATATTCCTCTGAACAGACTTGTACGAACACTCACAAAACTTTCAAAGCATCCTGCAAAGCTTATAAAAGCAGCGTAAAACTTAACTCTTATATTCTACACAACCCTCGAAAAGTTAATTTTTTCACAAAACAATATCTCTGCCGTTAGCATTTACAATTAAAAAAATCCCCCCCCCCCCAATAAATTATGCTGTAAATCCGTATTTCTAGAAAACCCGAAGTTTCTTCGAATTTTGAATCCTAATAGTGGTAGAACCATACATTATCCTTAAATGGCACTTTAAGAGGAAATCTTAATATTACATCTTCTCCAGAATCCTAGGAAATTTTTTTTTTACTGAAACCTGTTTTAAATACAAATGATAGCGATTTGTAGCTTGTCAGTTATCAAGTTAAAAAAAGTAAAGGTTGCAGGTGTTTTCGAGAAAACCGTGAAAACTGAAGAAAAAACACTTTCAATGAAGTCTGTTTCCGGTTGACGGATATTGGCCGGATTTCGTGTCTGATGTGAAGGTGATACCAGAACGGAATATAAACTTTAGCTTCCTCTGCCTTTTTTTTTGGAGATATTTTCTTCCTCAGGGGCACGCAACACTCTGGTTTGGCGGTCAGCCAAAAAAGGCAAATTCTTAATTACCCAAGGACGCACAGACAACTCAGTTCGACCAAACAGACATGTTCAAACAAGATGCCACAAGTTGCAATGAGCCTTCTAGATTGCGATAGCTCTAGTAATCACATATATCTCTACTTCCATGAAACATTTAATAAAAATGAAGATTTTATAAATAATCCAAATTTTAAGAAGTGTGTCAATCAGAATTTTGAAATTCGGATATGATTGGCGCATTGGTTTGTTTGTCCCACTGCACACAAATTACTTGAAACTATCACTTTTATCACCACAATAACATATTTATCATGAGGTTGTATTTACAATATTTTAGTATTGTTCAGTGTATGGAAGTTATATTCAGCATGGGCATCAACCTATGTCGTCATAAATCTACCACAAGGGAAAGTTAACAATTTTTTGATTATTCAAACGGTGCTGGGGAGAGGTTGGTAAAAAACCACACACACATACGTACACGGCCGCCAATTTGGCCAGAGATAACCAATCAGAATTATCTTCAGGTTATTGCACCCATCTCCTGTCAATACGTTCTGGCGTAGATTTACTTTCAATTATTATTTTTCATTTCTATTGCGTTGTTAGTTTGTTTCTTTTTATCTTTTAGGATTTATATAGGAATATTGATAATCCAAATTTGATGGGTTTTTGCTTTAGGGATCAAAGAAATTAATCTTTCGTGGGAGTGATCATAAGATTTCCTTTTTGAGCACGAGGCGAAAAGATAAAAAAAAAAAACACAGTTACTACCATAGCTTCAAATATGGCGGCGCCAACGTCACTAAACCGTGCTACACTGCTTTCCTAGGACCAGTTTCCTGCACTTGAACTTGTCTTTTTGATGAGCAGTGCTCGGCTCAGTTGTCACCACAGAGCTTAGTTTGTAGAGTTGAACTTATAATTGAGGATTGCTGAAACCTTGGTTTTGTGGTGAACATGATGAATGATTTGCACATGATATTCGCAATGCAGATGATAGATTTTTTTCTTTGTCATTCTGTTCTGAGTGGCTGCCTGATTGGAATGTCGAAGCCAGCTATTTTTCTCTTCCCCCTCTCTCTCAGCTACAATTTCTGTCGTCATTTTCAGCTCCTTCTTTGACTGAACAAATATTCCTGTGTGATACATTCTTAGCAAGTGGATTCCTGCAAATATTACATGTCTAGTTGATAATTTTTGTTTTAAATTTGGAATTTTTCGTGAACGTTCAGTTGCCCTAAACATCAATAAAACTATGGGTGGGGCACATCACTCAGCAGGTACCTGAATGTGATTAAATTGGGAGAACTAAACTAAAACGAAACTTGAGGGAAGCTTGAACTTCCAGCTCTCGTAGAACCCATCAAAATCTATTTACTCGGCAAATTATTTTAAATAAAGATGGTAGGCCTATATACATCTGTAGTTTATATACCGATTTCATAGAAACTTTTTGGTGTCGTTAACGAGAACATCGCACTTAACTGGGGAAATGTTTGCACTTCCGGTGAACCGATTTTCTGCAAACTGGGAAGTTCGGCAACACATTTAGTACTTATTAATATAATATTGATAATGGGATCCGGAAATGAGGAAAGCCGAACGTCATCCCCCCCCTCCTAAAATGAATTTTTCCGAAAATATGTTTCAGATAAAAGTTGCAGCCCTTTATATTTCTAGTTGATATACCAAGTTTAAAGAAAATCGTTATCGAGCATATCGCAACTGCAACACTATAAAAAAAAATCCCTTCACCAAAGTGGTGACTGTTGTTGACCAGTACCTGTCTAACTTAGATATATCTTAGATAATCAAGTTTGCACTCAGGAGAATATAAAACTTTATTTTCGGTATAAACTCGATATCGAAAATTTGTTACGATCGCAACTGCACCACGAAGAGGACAAAATTTATATGTAAAGGTGGTGATGGAGGTGATAAAAGGTAAGAAAGGTGATGAAAATTAGACGAGTAAATAATTTTTGTCTTTTATTACAAATTCATCAAAGTAGTGGGGATATGAAGAAGAGTGTCTCGTAAGTGTAAGTTAGATGTCATCTCGCTTCCCTTACAACATAGATGTACGTATGTAATTACACACTTTCCCTGGATGCGATGTCCTCTACACAACTATCATACTCCACTTATCTACGTGTTCTTTTTTTTTTTTTACCTTCCTATTTCTACACCTTAATGCATTTTTGACGACTTATCAAATAGGAAGGAAACTAGACTAACCTTCTAACTAGCACTGAGTTACAATTTCCAAACTTCTTTATGTAAACTCCATGATGGTTCATATTTAAGTCGTTATTGTTTAAAAGCATTTTATTTTTTGTGATATACTTTATTTAAAAAAGTATCATCACCTTTTAGGAGACTCTATGACATGTTGCTAATTGCGTGCAGCAGGCCGCGGCTATCCGATTTTTGCCAGAACATTCTGCCAGTAAGGCTGTCCAACTGCAGAGGCCCAAGCAAGCCGGCTCTGTTACAGCTTGCTGAACTCACTCTTTCTCTGATTGGCTTTTCATATACATCGATAAAATTAGCATTATTTCTATTCGCTATTTTTACGTTCCCTTGACGCTGTAAGAGGTAGTATTGCGATCGCAACAGATTTGCATTTTCGTCAATAACTGCCGTTAATAATTGAGAGTCTGATTGATTTCCTTCGCTCGTCATATTCTGCACTTAAATATCATGTGTTAACTACATAATTCAAAACTGGAAATTGCAGGAAATTCAAACTTTATAATCATATTAGGAATCATCAGGGGATCAGAGACGGAAGTTTCAATGAAAAAAAACTTATCAGCTTGAATTACGACCCTTTTTTCCTTTCTTTTATTACTGTCCATCAATTCTTGCATTCTTTCAGATTTAGGAATTTGAGTTTTCATCGAAAAATTCAAAAATTAATGGTTTATAAAACGAAAAAGCAGCAAAAAAATCAAACTAGTTATTTCATTTTAGTGTTACCAGGAGAGCGATATCAAAGGTTTGCAGGGCCGGCAAACAGGAAGTAACACTGTACCGAATGGATTTTCCAGTTTTTCTTGAAAATGGTTCCAATGATTTTCTTCAAATTGTTATACCAACTAAACGTATAAAAATCAACGAGCTAAGTTGAAGCGGTTTTCCAGAAAAATCATTAGGAGGTTGTGGCCCTTTCCTCCAGAATGTTACACACTAACCTGGCGGTTGTTAAACTAAATTTTTAAGGAAAAGATTGACTTTTAAGAAAATTCATGAGCACTCCAGTAAGAGAGAGTAGTGTGAGATGTTCACTATCCATGTATGCGTTTTATAAGAAATCTGGTGGGAAACATCACACGACTTACTTTTGCTCCACTTTTTACAATTATATAAAATATTAACAGCTTTGTCTCAAATTTGATTTTTTAGTCAAATTTAGTTACCTTAAATATAATAATGGTTGAGTACAAGTTTCCCAGCAGGACTTTACTTGAATGTAATTCGTTACGATTCTATTTTGCTAAAACAAACGATTGTAGCTAGGGATATTAGCACTATGTACCAATATAGTATTATTGCGCAGCTATAAATATACGGGTGACCAGAGTTATATGCTCCACCCACTTTTTTTTTAAACGGCGGGAAATTTCGAAAAAATAGAAAACACGTATTTAATCATTTTTAGTCTACTTTATTTTCAGTGATTGATCCATTTTCTAAACCCCAATATCCCGAGATACAGCATCCAACTTTTTTTTTTCAAATGGAATATTATATTTTTTTTTTGCATATTTTTATAGAACTTGAGCCTCTAAAAAAAAAAATTAAAAAAATTTTTTAAATCGGTTAGGTTTTTCAAAAGTTATGGAAAACAAACTTAGTTTAAACTAAAATATGAAAAACAAATTTCAGTTTAATGTCAAAATTACCTTATTTTTTCTTTAAAGAAGCTGTTCAAACTGGGCACCATCAACGGATAGGCAAGCCAAAGCTCTGGACTCCCACGCTCTGTTTGTAGCAGCACTTAGGTGGCAAAGTCAACATCTCGGCAGGCTACAGTTATTCGACGTTACAGATCTTCGACTGAAGCCACGGGATTAAGGTTACTGTACATTTTATTTTTTAGATATCCCCACAAAAAATAGTCCATTGGGGTTAAGTCCGGAGATCGAGGTGGCCATTGGATCGAACCATGAGTTCCTAACCACTTTTCGTGGAAATTTCTGTCCAGGTAACGTCGAACAACTCTCGCATTATGTGCCAGGCAACCATCTTGTTGAAAATACATATCTAGCCGACGTTTTAGAGGAACATCTTCAAGCAGAACTGGCAAAATGTCTCTTAAAAAAGTTAGATACCTTTTACCAGTTAAGTTCCCTCTGTAGAAGTATGGGCCGATTAGTTGGTTTCCTAAAACTCCACACCAAACGTTTGTAGAAAAAACAACCTGATGTGTGAACCTGGCGTGTGGCAAAGGTAACTTGTGGACTTTCTTCTGCCCATATTCTAAAGTTCCAACGGTTAAGAAGGCCATTGTTGGTAAACTTTGATTCATCAATCCATAAAATTGTGCATTTTTTGTCCATTTTTTGTGGAGATATCTAAAAAATAAAGTGTACAGAAACCTTAATCCCGTGGCTTCTGTCGAAGATCTGGAACGTCGAATAACTCTAGCCTGCCTATGTTGACTTTGCCACCTAAGTGCTGCTACAAACAGAGCGTGGGAGTCCAGAGCTTTGGCTTGCCTATCCGTTGATAGTGCCCAGTTTGAACAGCTTCTTTAAAGAAAGAAGAAGGTAATTTTGACATTAAACTGAAATTTGTTTTTCGTATTTTAAATTACCATAACTTTTGAAAAACCTAACGCGATTTAAAAAATTTTTTTATTTTTTTTTTTGTAGAGGGGCTCAAGTACTATAAAATATGGTTTCAAATAAATAATATAATGTTCCATTTGAAAAAAAAAGATGGATGCTGTATCTCGGGATAACGGGGTTTAGAAAAATGCATCAATCACTGAAAATAAAGTAGACTAAAAATGATTAAATACGTGTTTTCTATTTTTTCGAAATTTTCCGCCGTTTAAAAAAAAGTGGGTGGAGCATATAACTCTGGTCACCCTGTATAACACGGGAAAAACCAAAACTCACATAAATACAATTAAATTTTTATATTACTTATGTATAAACAAAGATTCAGCCCATGTCACCACTAAAAGTTAACCCTCTTTCTTGTAAACAAACCTTCCCTAATCGCTTCTCACCAACACCATCTACAGGTTATTAAATGCATTGAATTACATAATAATAACCAATACCATCTAGCGGTTATTAAATGTATTTAATTACAAAATCATAACAAAAGATCATTATAATCCAGCAAACAACGACTATATCAAATCCCTATAACACTTGAAAGATCTAACGTCAAGATTTTTCAAGAACTTTCCAAAAACAATTTTTCCGAAAGAATGTTTCCAATAAGATTGAGAGGCTTCAATCTGTCCAGTTATCGTTCCAAATTTAAAGAAAATTTCTTTGGAGCAGTTTTCGAGAAAATTCCAAAAAAGAGCTCAATAACTATTCTGTAAAGTCGTTGGACCAATTTTTTTCAAATTCCAAATCCTAGCAATACTTTTAATATTATGCAAGTGGTTGAATTTAAATTGAACTAAAATCACACTTTAGATGATTGTCTAACTTATAGCCCCACCAGAATTCCTCTAATAATCAATTTTTTTGAAAATGGTCTATGTGTGGTGTGTATGTGTGTTGGTATTCTGTTTAGGTACTATCACCACATCAGAAACCAAAATGGTCTATGTGTGGTGTGTATGTGTGTTGGTATTCTGAGGTACTATCACCACATCAGACACCAAAATGGTCTATGTTGTTGGTATTCTGTTTAGGTACTATCACCACATCAGACACCAAAATGGTCTATGTGTGTTGGTATTCTGTTTAGGTACTATCACCACATCAGAAACCAAAATCCATCCACCGGAAGTGTAGCTTCACTGAATAGTTTTTACTTTTTCGTGATTTTCTCATAAACGGCTCCAAATATTTTCTTTAAACCTCGTGCACTATCTACCCACATAAATAATAGATGTCACATTTAATTGAAACATTACCTGGGAAAATTGATTTTTGGGGGGTTGTGGGGGTAATTAGAAGCGCGCTGATAGGAGCGCTGATAGAATTCCAAATTTTTTGAAAAAAATTGATTAACCGGAAATGCGATTTTACAGAATAGGTTTTTGAGTTTTATTGAAATTTTCTCTAAAACGGTTACTATGATTTACTTAAAGTTGGAATGCTTGTTGTATACATAGAAATGTATAACTTTTATTTGATTTTAGAGGGTGTGGGAGGTCTGTTAGTTTAAATTTAAATTTACACCACAAGCTTTGTTGGTTTTGCTATAGAGCGCTCCACATAAGGCCGCTCAGGTATACAAGAAAAATTCCCACCACCATTTTTATGACCAGCCTAACTTTTGTAATGTCGCAATTTTAAAGAAAATTTCTTGGTTAAATTGTATTAATTAGAGTAAGAGAAATTCGCGTGAGTGTTTTACATCAGCTGCTTTCCGCACTCCTCAGCCGTAAACACCTAATTTCTAGAATTTGAAACGATCGAAACATTTCCTATATTCGATCGAGATTATTCATGGGCCTCCAAAAATAAACACTCCTGTAACTTATCATACTCGATTCGATTTGGTTGTTATTCATAGTTTAATTACAGTTTCAAACAATAGTGAACATTTGTCTTAATATAACATTCAAAATTTAGATTAAATGAAATATTTCGTTAGTAGAAACTTACAGTCTAGAATGATAAGTCTCACTTCCATTAACATACCTACCTTTATATAGCTCAGGTACAACATATCTACACTGGTATATAAATACATGAGATAATTCTTGTCATACCGTATCTTTCCCTCCTGCTCCCTGCAATAATAATAATAATAATAATAATAATAATAGAAACAGAGAAATACATGGCTATACTTGCTACACTTTATTTATGCCTGCATGTTGACCAATTTTAAATATAGTTTGTATTTTGTAATAATTATATATATTATGTTTGCATTTATATATTATAATATAATAAATATTTACAAAGCAATAATGCCATTTTATTAGCTGTTCTGTAGGGAAATTTTTGCAAAACATAAATAATTCACAATAGTAGTTGGATCATTCTTGTGTTATTTATACAGTTATAGTAACCAACTTGTAATAATAATCGTTGTTATTTAATTGATGGCTGTGGCATCCATCTTGTATCAGTGTTGCCAGTTAAGTGAAACAAATCGCCTCCTGCTCTTCTTAATCAAAATTCGTAACTTGGATGGATTACAATTTAATTATGCAACAATAACAAGAAAAAACAAATTTTCTATTCATTAATCTTTGTAGGTGGAATTGAATTAGACACTTGTTCAGGGACCCATCGCTCCAGGTATTCTAACCTGACAAAAGCAAATTACATTTCACTAGCGCATCCTTTTTCTATAAAATTCAAAATTATAATATAATCTAAATTAATATATTATAATAAAAATAATCCTATTTCTACTGCATATTTCAAGCTAAACTTCTCTTATTTCTAAATAAATAGGTGGAAGATAAAGTTTAGAACCGTCAAGATGGCAGCAAACTAATAGAACATGAAAGAAGACGTGCCATTTTTACTTTCTTTTACTCTTACTAAGAGGAAGTATTGCGATCTTGCCAGATTTTCGAAACTGAGTTTCCACCCGAAATATATGGTTTTGGGTCCTCTGAATACAAAAATGTTTTTAGCAAATGGTTTGTGTGCGCGTGTGTGTGTATTTTAACAGAATATCTCAAAAACGGAAAGTTGCAGGTAGCTCAAATTTGGTACTTCGTTTAGGACTACCACAGCATCAGACACGATTTCTGGCATGATCCATCAAGAAAGTGCGGCTTAACTAAATGTTTTC
>JAAEAF010011769.1:0-11794 GCA_011037195.1 Triatoma infestans | reverse complement strand
CTAAAGCATCCTTCAAAACATGCTATTTGTTATACACTATTTTCTAATGTCTAATCATAATTTATAATAATTAGATTTTGTCATTAAACACACACACAATAATATAACCTTATAACTTCCCGTACATACAAACCACAAGTGTCCAGTGAAACGAAAACAATGCGCATGAAGTTTGAACTCTCTGCACGAAATTGATAGATTTATTCTGATGATGAATAGAAATTCGAAATCGGTCAGAAACAAAATAAATATGCATGCTACGATGGATAAAATATCAAATGTTATCCAGCTGCAATATTCAATTAACAATATTTATTAGGAGTGCCACCACTGGATAGTTTCTTTTCTCTTTTGTTTATAATTATTATTCACATACATTTACCTATAGCGCTTATGCTGTTGTAAATAAATAAATAAAAATTATTTAAAAAAATGTGGTCAAATTTGGCCAAGAGTAAGTAAGGTTTATTTTACGTTCTCTTGCTGCTATGTGAGAAAGTATTGCGATCATGTCAAACTTTCAAAATCGAGTTTTTAGCGAAAATACATGTTTTGAGGTTCCCTAAGTTCGAAAAAATGTTTTTTTTTTAGAAATTGGTCTGTGTATGTTGTGGTGAGTAGAACTCAAAAATGGAAAAATTGCAAAAAGTGCGCGTCGCCTGGTCGGTCGATTGCCCTGACACTGTAGGCTCAGGGGAGCGTATGAGTATTCGACCTTTGCCCCAATATAGTGGACATTGCAATTTTACTGGAGATACTGCTCTGTGCTCTCTACCATTCTGAAGGACTGGGAAGAAGAGAGTCGTCCAACTAAGCGATGAATATTGCAGCCGTTAACAAATCTATACAGAGGTGGCTTTGGGGCTTTCTTGTGAGCACTAGACTTGCGTGTATTCATTGAATCAGCCGTTATCGTAAATTAACCAGGGAATTTCATAATAGATCCTTTTGGATCTTGGTAATTTTGAGTAGTTTGGGAGCAACCATCCCTTTCTATATTCTATTCATATATGTTTTTTATTTCATTCTCAGCGAAGCTCAATGTTGAAATCTCAGTTTCGAAAATCTGAAAATATTCGTTAATTCCACTAAAAGCAAAGAGAGAGAGAAAAAAAATCAATTAATGTTTGCCATTCATTGAAAATAGTTAATAAAGTGTAAAATTATTTTTACGTCTGTAGGACAATAGTTCACTAAGAACAATATATATTATTAGCATCTTTAAAGCGGATTTTGATTAATATATGATATATTCTGTCTACAAGTCACGTTTTCTTTTCAAAAGTTTTTTTTCTTTGTCACATTTGAAATTCATTAATTTTAATGAAAAAAAAAAAAAAAAATCTACATTTTGCTCTTAGACTTATTGAATGACATATTTAGATCTTTGCAAGGACACTCTAAACTTTGAATACATTTATATTATTCAACCAGGAAGTTGTGTTAAAGATCTGTAATTATTCCAACATTGCTAAAGATTTTCATTCAATATCTATCAAAATGTTTAAATATTTAAATATTAATTGTCTTTAAGCTAGCCATAATTTGAGATCACAACATCATTAAAGATGCTTCAGTATCAAAAGAAGGGTAACAAGCTATTTATTATTGTTTATGTAAGAAAAAACATTTTTGTAATTGGGACAATATCAGATGTTTGTTTAATTGAACTTTCAGCGATTTGCATCAGAAATATTTTCCATGATATCCTGCTTGTTTTTTTGTGGTCATCAACCGGTTTCGGGCGATCGCCCTTCATCAGGATGCTTTTTGTCGAAACAGTGTGATAATATAGATTTGCACAGAGCAAATTCAGTTGATATTTTGATTATAAAGGATGACAAACTAGTTTTTCTACAGATTGGTAGACATGCATACATATGGGAAGATTGTTATTATTTTTTTATATTTATAATTTATATATAACTTTTATATAATTATAATTTATAATGTTATAATTTTAGGTTACGGCTGACATCCGTGGGTCATAGCAGACACAGTGTTATTTCGCGCTGTTTTAAATAAATAAATAAAAAGTAAGATAGTATATGGGTAATTAATTATAAAGTAAATCTCCTTCAAAAAACTTAGTTTAAGTTACACATCCCCACGTGTTGGATGTTTCCATTTTTAAAGGGTACAATATGCCTCTTTAAAGACCGAAACATGTGTTTTCCCTCTCAGGTACCAACATTTCCTAGTTAGGTCCTAACAAAAATTTTTTTAAAAAACCAGTGTATCACCTAAATTTGCTCTGTGTAAATCTATGTTATCACACTGTTTGACAAAAAGCATCCTGATGATGGGCGAACACCCGAAACCGGTCGATGGCCACAAAAAGAAGCTGGCTATTACGGAAAATATCTCTGATGCTTGCCAGCTCTGCGGAACCAACCACACAATTTCAGCGATTTTTTTTCATTTTTGAACTACGTTGTTCATACACACCTTTCTATAAACACTTTATCGGAGCCACGAGACCTCAAGCATGTATTTCCGGTGAAAACTCGATATCGAAAATTTTGACACGATCGCAATAATTCATGAAATTCAGAGAAAGAAGAAAAATACGACAACATCTATGTAAGCTCTTTTGTAAAGAAATTTATAATTTTATACCTATTCATCCCCTGCCTACATTATTTAAATCTTTAACTTTCTAAATAAATAATTCATTTCAAAGTAAGTCCTGAACGTAATTTATTCGATTTATTACTTTTTTGTTTTGGTTTATTCTCTGGCTATATTTTTTTAATTGTCTGCGGGCAGGGACCAAGTCCTAAGCTATCCAAAGCCCCTCTGGGCTCATACGTATAGCTACCCCAAAGATCGGAGCTTTCTTAGTGCACTGCCAGCCTCCGAGCAGTGTTCTCTGGTTACAGACAACACTGCCCATTAATGGACAGTGAGCTGTAAGAGGCTCCTAGGAAGAAAAAAATCTAAGGGCAGCAGCTGGACTCGAACCAGGGACCTCCGCATTGCTAGTCCAGCGCGCTACCACTGAGCTAAACCCTCCACTCTCTGGCTATTAGTTCAGTTCATGTTTATACTTAAAATTACAATTTCTAAAAAAAAAAAAAAGACGTTGAAAAGGGAAAAAATTTCTGCGTTCTAGACTAAATTAATTATTAATGGAAATTTTAATATATTTGTAGCACCTTTATTTTTCTCTATTTATTAATAATAAAAAAAAAATAAAAGTGATTGTTCCGGTGTGTTGCATATATTATTACCTTGAACAATGACTTGCCCTAAATGTACCGAGTGTGTGACACAAACTGACACTAAATAACATAAAATATATACATACACATACACACACACACACACTATGTCATGCTCCTTAAGGTGGAACATGCGGCAATTACACAATACTTCTATACCTGTGTAGAATATGTTATCACAATTCAAACAAATACTTGTTCGTATTTTAAGACGATGGCCATGAAGGTTTCACTAAATATATATACGTATGTACATTTTTTTTTTCTTTATTTATTTTCCGTATTACAGGAAATACCACTTAAAAATACCTAGTTCATCTTTTAATGGTATTTAAAAAAAATATATAATTTATTTTTTATTTTTTATTTTTAGTTTAAGGCGAGTCAACTTCTATGGTCATTAGCGCCGGCCTCCGGACAGTGTTCTGTTACTAGAGACTACCCTGTCCATCACCGAATAGTAGGCTGTAATGGCTCCTAGGACGAAAAAAAATTTAAGGATAGCACTGGACTCGAACCTGGGACCTCCGCGTGGAACTCCAACGTGCTAACCACTTAGCTAATCCCTCGCCTATATAAAATTATAAAGTTATTAATTCATAGATAGGTTAGATTATTTGATTAGTATACAGTGCTCATAAAAAGTGATTTGTTTAGAAAATAGCAGCTCTCTTTAACTTGTAAAAAAAAAAAAAAAATCTGGTGTGAAACACTCACACAACTTTATCATACTCCAGTTCTCAAAATATAATTGACAAATTTTATAGTTAGTGTACCAAATTTAATGCAGTTAGTGAAAACTAAAAAAAACTGTTCAGTAAAAGAGCTTTTCCGGTTTACTAATTGTCTTGAAACTCGAAATTTTGGCCCTCTATTTATTTCTAATTAATTTTGTTTGGATGACAGAATTGTATAATCAACTATGATAGCACTTAATAGAAAAACATAACCCCACCCTTCCCTTAAAAATACCCATAAATGAATTTTCCCAGAGAAATGTTTTAAATAAAAGTTGTAGATCTTTGTATGTTTAGTTTATATAGGAAGTTTCAAGAAAATCGTCTGAGCTGTTTTGAGAAAATCGCGAAAAAGTGAAAGAAATCTTTTAGTACAGTGGTAAAGTAAACGCACCTCCGGTTATCCGATTTTTTCAAACTCGGAATTTCAGCAACATATTCAATTCTAATTAACATTATTTAGGTGGCAGAATTGTCTAATAAATTGAAATAGCAGTTAAGATGAAAACCTAGCCCCTCCCCTCCCCCAAAACTGCCCTTAAATGACTTTTCCCGGAGAAATGTTCCAAATAAAAGTTGTAGCTCTTTGTATGTGTAGTTGATGTACCATGTTTAAAGAAATTCGTCGGAGCCATTTTTGAGAAAATCGCAAAAACGTAAAAAAATAACTAGTAAAGTGGTAACAGGTAAAATTCCGGTTGTGGAATTTTAACAGATAACGCACCGTCAGATCCATGGTGATAACTAAACGTAATATCAAGTTTCAACTTTCTACGGTTTTTCATTTTTGAGCTATGCTGTTCACATACATACGCGCGCACATGTACACACACACACACACAGAACATTTGCTAAAAGCCACTTTTTTAGACTCAGCGGACCTCAAAACAGATATTTCTGGTAAAACTCGATATCGAAAATTTGTCACGATTACTAGAAGTAAGTGAAAGTAATGAGATAAATTAAATTAATCAATGAAATAGCCAAAGAATAAGTAGTATTTGTAAATTCGATATAATCACTTGACTTTATTAATTCCATCATCAAGAATAAAAAAAATTGTATTTTTACCTTCTCTCTTATTAATAAGATGAAGTATTACGATCGAGTCAAATTTTCGAATTTGAGTTTTGAAATGCATGTTTCGAAATCTTCTGATTAAGAAAGAAATATTTTTTACGAACAGTCTGTATGTATTATTTTCCCTACAAACAGTACCCCTGCAGGTAGGAATGGGGGGAGGGAATTCAAATAAGTATTCGTTTCAGTTATAACAATGATCGGTGGAAAAAAGTAATAAACGAATTGTCTATTACTTAAGAGTTATACTATCAAAAATAGAAGTAAATCTTGTTAAATTAAAAAAAAATCTGGTGTGATAGCATCACACAAGTTTCTCGTATACCAGTTTTCCAAAAATTGTGATTTAATTCGTCGGTGTTTTTATGGTGAAAAAACGCAAAAATTGAAAGAAAAAAAATTATTCAGTAAAAACGCACTTCCTGGTTTGCTGATTTCCTGATAACTCGGAGAATTTTGGTAATTTATTTATTTCTAATTAATTTTGTTTGAATGGTAGATTTGTATGTATAATCAACTACGATAGTACTTTGGAGAAAAGCATATTCCCATCCTTTTCCCAAAAATCCCTTTAAATTACTTCACCAGAAAAAAAATGTTTCAAATAAAAGTTGTACCTCTTTATATGTGTAGTTCACATTCCATGTTTAAAGAAATTGGTTGGAGTCGTTTTAGAGAAAATACCAGAAAATTGATGAAAATTGCTTCCTAATAAAAACGCACTTTCGATAATCTAATTTTTTTTCAAACTCGGAATTTTTAAGGACATATTTAATTCTAATTAATATTATTTAGATGATAGAATTGTGTAATAAACTGAAAAAGCACTTTAGAAGAGGAAACCGTAACCCCATATCTCCCCCAAAAGTAACCAAAAATGAATTATCCTGGAGAAATGTTTCAAATAAAAGTTGTAGATCTTTGTACGTATGTGTAGTTGATATACCAAATTTCAAGAAAATCGTTAGAGCGATTTTTGAGAAAATCGCAAAAACGTAAAAAAAAAAACATCAAAACAGCTAGTTGTAAGTTGAGAATTTCGACAGAAACCTAGTATCGGTATGACTGGTGATAACCTAAACGGAATATCAAGTTTCATCTTTCTACGATTTTCCGTTTTTGAGCTATGCTGTTCACATACACACACACACACACACACACACACACACACACAGACCATTTGCTGAAAACCACTTTTTTGGGCTGAGGGGACCTCAAAACGGATATATTCGGTGAAAACTCGATATCGAAAATTTGACACGATTACAATACTTCCTCTTACCAGGAGTAAGAGAAAGTAAAAATATAATCATTATAATATGTCTTCTAACGGTTAGTCTGAAAGCATTATCTTTCCCCACCTTTGAATTCCACCCCCCCCCAGACAATTTTTACACTGCCCAGGAAAATATATGTATACCGTGAGGCACCAGGCACGGATAGGAAACCTGATGCAAATTCTAAATCAAAGCTTTTCCGTATGTGATCAGTTGGCTTACCTTGGACCAGTTGAGCAGAGAAACAGTGACAGTTGCGCAGATATAAGAGCAAGGATGGTATCAAGGAATCGATGTCTTTATGCTGTACAAAAGGATGTGCGCTTCAAGAATTTGTCACGAAAGGCAAAATTTGTCATCCACAAGACAATAGTTAGGGCCGGTAGGCCTATTCGCTAGCGAAACATGGGCAATGTCTAAAAAATGCGAAAAGATTCTGGAGATCTGGGAAAGAAATGTACTGAGCAAAATTTTATGGTCCTGTTTTGTGAGAACTGAGAGTGAAGAATGTGCTGAAACGAGAGGTTATACGGAAAACCCGGCATAGTCTCTGTAGTAAAGAAAGCAAGACAGAGGGGGCATGGGCATTTATGGTCTCATGATAGACTGCCCAGAAAGTTAATGTATGGAAAGCCGGGAGGAGCGAGGCTTAGGGGGTGGATCTGGCTTCACCAGATGATGTGGTGGACGATCTCGTTAGGCAGTTGTGAGGAGGTGGTACGCCAAGGCGGCCAAACAGAAGTGGAGACACTCATTGATGAGGGCCCGGTCTCAAATAGTAGGATTGTAGTACCAATGGAAGGAGAAGAAAACTCATTATATAATAGCAATAATAATATAATTGATTCTTTCCAAAAATAATATATTTTGTAATTTTTCATAATTCAATTATTTAAAAATCAACAAAGATATGATCAGGTATAGAACACTCTCCATTTCATCAGAACTATCACAAAATTTAATTTGTTGAAACAAGAAACTTAATGAACTGTAACTTTCGTTACAGACTACATGTCCCTCACCAGACAATGAGCTATAGAGGTTCCTAGGAAGATGATGGATGATTATTATTATATTACTTTGTATTTATTTTAAGAAAACCCCATATTAATGCAACCTTTAGGTAGTGTACAACTGCAAGTATATTATTATGTATTTCACATAATTAGCATATTATATTAATTACAAATCTTAGAATTTATTTTGTTGTGTTATATCTTAATTGTAATATGTCCAGTAAAGTATTGTTTTGTTTGTGTATTTGCTTCAAGGATATCTTTTCAACGTATGCAAATTATTTTAATTTTACAAAAAACTAACTAAAGTTTTCCTTTCTTTCTCAATCATTTATTTTACTTTTTTTACAAATAAATAATGTTACATTCATTTTAAATTATTGTGGAAGGTAAAAAAAAATTAAATATTGATAAAAGGGTTGGTGTATTTAAATAATTAAACATATCAAACATCGCTGATATTTTCCGTGATAGCCTGCTTCTATGTATAAAATACATAACACACCTGAATCAAATAGTTTTTAAGTCTGTACATGCGAATCAAAACAGCTTTTAAGTTTGTACATAATGTGAATAATGTATGCAAGTTGAGAATATAAAATGTAAAATGTTAATTGTGGAATATAAATACACCGCGATGCTTTCCATGTTTTTTAATGTTCACACTAGGGATTGTAAATTTACTGACTTTTTCATTTACTGGTAAATGAAAATTAAAATACCAGTTTACCGGTAAATTTTTTTTTAGAATAATACATATTGGTATGTTTTTTATATGTTTTTTTGTAATAATACATAATCATATGTTAGAATAACACATATTTTTAACAGCAACCAACGAGAGTAGAGAGAAGAGAAACGAACCCAAGAACTCTCTCGGACTCGTGTGGGAGAAACTGTATAATCAAAGAGAGTAAAGTGAAGAGATACGAACCCAACCACTCTCTCGGACTGATGTGGGAGAAACCAGATAAATACAGCAACGGACAGTCCAGAAATATATAATCGGATAGCATCCTTATATACTTTTTCATTGATATATTTATAAAAGTTTGTATTTAAGCTCGTTTAGACTTGTCATATTTAAGCCTGTAAAGAATCCATATTTATCTTTATATGCGTGCGTGAATGATGTATATGGATTAGGAAAAGGTAAAATGTGGAATGTTATAATACGTGATTATCAAATAACTTGCTTATACAGATTAATTATTCAGCAACATTAATTATTTATTTATACAATCTTAAGGTCCTTCAGCTCGTATTTTATCATTTTTTTTTTTTTAATTTAAGGTGCATCAACATCTAGGTCATTGGGGCTTGAAGCCTTCTCAACGCACTGCCAGCCTCCTGAGAGTGTTTCTTGTTACAGACAACATTGTCCATCACTGGACAGTGGGCTGTAGGGGCTCCTAAGAAAAAAAAAATCTAGGGATATAGTCTACCGCGTGGCAGTCCAGTATGCCAACCACTTAGCTAATCCCTTCCCTATTTTATCATTTCTTATCATTAATTATTCCATAGTACTCCACGGACGACATAATGTTCTTTCGCCTTGTTCTGCACTCAAAGAACAATTAAAAATAAAATAGTAAGATAGAATGGTTAATTATTTGTCAAAGTAAATTGCTTTCAAAAACCCAATTTAAGTTACACATCTCCACTTGTTGGATGTTTCCATTTTTAAAAGGAACAATGTACATTAGCCTTTTAAAGAGCGAATAACAACATGTGTTTACCTATCCAGGTATCAACAAACCTTCCTTTTAACCTAGTTAGGTTCTAACAAAAAGACTTTTTAAAAAAAACAGTGTTTGAACTGGAATTGGCTCAATGCAAGTCTATGTTATCACACTGTTTTGACAAAAACTTTTTGATGATGGGTGAACGCATGAAAAACCGGTCGATGATCGCAAAAAGAAGCAGACTATCACGGAAAATATATCTGATGCTTTCCAGCTCTGCGGGAACCAACCATAACAAATATCAATACGTTATCTATCAGACGACCTACTGATCTATTAATTATTTAGCTCTATTATATTAATTGCTTAAATTCTTTAACTTAACAGTTTAAATTAATAATCCAGACAAGGAATTCTTAATCTTTTTACTTTTTCTTTTTTTTATAACATGGACCATTTCGCCAATGAAATGAAGATTGCAGTTGTCTATTCAGAAATTCTTGACACTCTCTACTTTAAGAGTAAATCGTGTCATATTTTTATAATAGAGTTTTTATATAACTCGATAGATATGTTTAGAAGTTTCATAAGTATAAATACTGATGCACTAGATGATTAAAATTTTTTTTTCTAATCTTCATTATTTTGGTTTCAAATCTATTATCTGTTTCGTTTTTCTAGGCTATTATATTCTTTAGTGAAAAGTTTGTATGACAATAAGCAAACGGTACACGATTGTTTGCATTTTCTTCCCCGAATATTGTATTATTCTTAAGAACGCGGAATTTCCGAATTCAGACCCCAGAAAAGAAAAATTATCCAAAGTATAAGGTATTGACTTTGGAATTGTTTTGTAAACTGATTTAAATTGAATAAAGACTTAGGACATACCCTTCCTACAAGACGTTTCAAAGCACGATACAATAAATTCCACATGTCCTTATCCTCTCATCACAATCCTCTTGTCCGTCGTCTTTCGTCCCGAACTCTCCCTGACAATCCTTCCCGACGCCTGAAACTTCAATGGCCACGAGACTTGCTCACAGAAGAACACAGAAGATTGTGAACAACAAGAACACAGAAATAACGAACATTAGCAATAATTAATAGGAGTGCTACCACTGGGTAGTTTCTGCTCTCTTTTTTATAATTGCTCACACATATTTACTTATGGCAACTCTGGTTGTAAATAACAATAATAATAAAATAAAATAAAAAAATTAATAAAAACTACAATAAAACTAAACTAAAGACTACATTAAAAATGTTACAACCAATATCATCAGTAAACAAAAATTGGTTTATAATTACTCCAGTTGTTTATCTACAAGTATAAATGAAATGAATCATTTTCTTTTTTAAATATATAATTATTATACAGGTCAAAGTTTTCTTGCAAAAATATCATGGACAACATATTTCATAAATGGTCAACTCAAAACAATGACCTTTTAATTCCATTGACAAAATTTCCAAACCGGAAATACGTAAGATTGTTAATTTACTTTCTCGGAAATAGTTTATTTTTTATAGTAGAAACAAAATATTCAAGGTATAGTTCTTTATTCTGATGATGCATATATTGTTGGGAATTAACGTTTCTATTACGGTCATTGCAAACATCTTGTTTTCAATAAAAATTTATTTTTATTATAGGTCAATACGTAATGAAATACGCAAAATTATTGCATTCTTGAGATATTTAATAAATTTCTTTTTTTTTCTTTAATTGCGCGATGTTTTTAATTTCTGTCTGGATATTAATTTGCAATTATCTTAGAATATTTAAAAGAAGAAATAAAAGAGTTAACAATAGTAAAACAAAACTTAGTGTAGTTCCGTCACTATATACAGTTTATTAGTACGCTAGCCACTGAACACAACCTACGGTAAAATAAGCACCATTTATAATATGCATCTCATTACCATTTCACAATGGGGCACGTGATAATTAACGAGGAACTGGATGAAATGTTGAATTGCTTATGAAAAAAACAGATCTCTGTTAAACCTGTTTTATCATTTTCGAAATAATTTAAGAAACGGATTATTTTAGATTCAAAATTATTAACCTGGAATATCAAATGCCACTTAATAATCTTGAATCTTTTTTTTTTTGGCCAGCGTCTTTTACAAAACTTCCTACAATGCCTTTAAGAAGTCGCATAGAAGGTACACTTCAAGTTATTCTTAAAAGATCCTGTTGGCTCTAGTACACTGTATCTTTTTGTGAGAAAGAGAGAGAGAAAATGGAGCTAAGGAAGTTTACAGTTTGGGATAAAGGGCACTGCCTCCCAAATCCTTGAGAAGGATCTACTTATTTTTTTTAGGAAAATACAGCAAGAACGATTAATTTCCGTTTTATTTTTCTTTTTTTAATGTTCAGACTAGGGATTGTAAATTTACTGACTTTTTCATTTACCGATAATTCGGTAAATGAAAATTAAAATACCGGTAAATTTTTTTTTAGAATAATATATATGGTATGTTTTTTATATGTTTTTTTTTTGTAATAATACATAATAATTTGTTAGAATAACACATATTTTTAACAGCAACCAACGAGAGTAGAGGAGAAGAGAAACGAACCCAAGCACTCTCTCGGACTGGTGTGGGAGAAACTGTATAACCAAAGAGAGTAAAGTGAAGAGAAACGAACCCAACCACTCTCTCGGACTGATGTGGAAGAAACCAGATAAATACAGCAACGGACTGTCCAGAAATTCACTATAGTTCAACATCTCGCCAATCACTACGTATCATTCTCATACCACT
>JAAEAF010011768.1:0-17204 GCA_011037195.1 Triatoma infestans | reverse complement strand
TTGCGAACAAATCGCTAAAAACTGAAGAAAAAAAAGCATTCATTAGTCTTATTTTTGGTTGATGGATTCTGACCGAAACCTTATTGGTAAATACGGAGGTGATCCTTAAACTAAATATCAACTGCAAACTTGCTATTTACCTCTATTTACCTCTATAAACCTATAAACTATTTTTCCTCAATACTGTGAGAAAAAGTATTCAGTTTTCGAAGTTGAGTTGTGATGATTACCGACAGCATATTATCTTGTCTGCAACCGAGAATCAAAAAGCAATCAACCCAAATGGTACGTCATCGGCTCACACTACGTCACTTAACATGTCACAAAAGACTAACGCATTTGCTCACTACAAGCCAATCGCCACCATAGGGGAGATCAAGATTCGCCTATCTCAACCCCTAGGAGATCTAGAAGGAGAAGTTAGGGATCTAGACTCACCACATTGTAGACAGTCAGTAAACATCATCAAACACTCTACCAGTTCAGTATTCAAGTAAACTTTTCTCTGTTCAACCTCAATAAAATGCCGCTATAGAATTTTCATGGGGGTTACATATTTTGAGGTCCCCTGAAATACAAATAAAATGTTTTTAGCGAATTTTAGTCTGCATGTATGAGAACAAATTACATTTAAAACGAACAAAATCATAGTAAGCTGAAACTTGTATTAGATAGTTAAATGATGAATCTTGATCGACAAATTACGTTTGCTACCTTCATTACTTTCTCTTACTTCTAGTAAGAGGAAGTATTGTAATCGTGACAAATTTTCGATATCGAGTTTTCACCGGAAATATCCATTTTGAAGTCCCATGAGTCCAAAAAAGTGGTTTTTGCAAATGGTCTGTATGTATGTGTGTGTGTGTGTGTGTGTGTGAGTGTGTGTGTATGTGTGTGTGTGGGTATATGAACAGCATAAGATCAACAATGGGAAACGTGAAAAGTGGAAACGATATTCCGTGAGGTATCACCATGGATATGACAGTAAGTTTGTCAAAATTTTCATCCGGAAGTACCACTTTACTAGTTCGGTTTTTTTACGTTTTTGCAATTTTCAAACATGGCTCGACGATTTTCTTTAAAAAAAATTATGTATCAACTACATATACAAAGAGCGACACCGTTTTTAATTTGAAAAATTCTCTGGAAAATTCATTATTTAGGGCACTTTGGGAGGAAGGGTGGGTTAGGTTCTACATCTAACAGTGCTATTGCAGGGACAAAAATAATGTTACATTAGAACTAATATTTTGTGAAAGTTCCGAGTTTGAAAAATAACGAAATAAAAGCGGAAAGTGCGTTTTTTTAACACTTACAAAGTTTGTCTTCACTTTTTTCGCGAGTTGTTTCTCAAAAATGGCCCGACCGATTTTTCTTGTGAAAACATCGTGTATAAACCAAAACATGTAATGATTGCTCATCTTTTATTTAAAACATTTCTCTGCGAAAAAGGCATTAAGGCACTTTCGGGGGGGCGGGTAGGGTTAAGCTTCCTCTCATTGTTATTATAGTTGATTATACCAGTTCTATTCTCCAAACCCCCCAAATTTAATTAGAAATAAATAGTGGCCAAGATCGAGTTTTAAAAATTAGTAAACCGGAAATGCGCTTTTACCGAACAGTTTTTTCAATTTTCGACGAATTTCGTTAAATTTGGTACACTAAGTATAACGTTTGTCAATTATAATTTTGAGAACAGGAGTAAGAGAAAGTTGTGTGAGTGTTTCACGCCTGATTTTTTTTTATTTACTATTATTTTCACTTTTACCTCAGGTCAAGTGGTAAAAGGTCTTTACACTAAGTTAGTTTATGAACGTGTCATGCTCCGTTTATTTTATATCTTCTAGTAGATAATTTTTTAACTCTTACTCTCTTTACTACGTTTATATTTTTCATTTTTAATAAAAGCTTAAAGTAAGTGAAGATTATACTTATGAAGGATTTATGGTTGCTCCATAACATTATTCATAATATAATATATGCTGGTGTTCTACTTTTTCATTATTAATTCTTGCTATATACCAGCCTGATTACATTGTCGATCACGATGTCAACGCCCTTAATCAGTCCCCAACAAAACTTGATAATTAGGAATAACCATAATCTCATAGACACTCCAGAAACATCTTAATATCAATTTATCCCCCCCCCCCACCAAATAATCTGGTGTAAAACATTCAAACCACTTTCTCTTACTGGAATTTTACTTAATTACTTAATTATTTATTTATTACGATTTTACATAGTTACAATGTTTACATATAACTGGAAGTATTGAATTTTCACCGGAAATAATGACAATTTTTGGAAATAATGAAAAAACTCGGAATTTTGACAACACATTAAATTTTTTTAATAATATATAAACGATAGAATCGTATAATTATGAAAAATGGCATTTAAAGGAAAACCTATTCGCCCTTCCCCTCACAGAAATCATTAACCTCTGAATTTTCCCAAAAAAATTTAAAAATAAAAATTATAGCTCTTTTTATGATTAATTGGTACACTAAGTTTAAAGAAAATCTAAGGGGCATTTTCGACATAAATGCCGCCAAAACTTGATTATCACGTCCCTGGCAGCACGTTAACTAAATATCATGTTTCTCTGCTTCTGAGATTTTCCTCGTTTCGGATCAGATTATTGTACACTCACATAATATATCAATGTGGTCTAAAAATCACTTTTTCTTTAATCAGAATACCTCAAAACATTATTTCCGGTGAAAATTCAATCTCGAAATACTTCCTTTTTAGCCCGATCGCAATACTTCCTCATACTGCGTAAGTGAGTAAGTAAAAAATGTAATTGGCTTATATATCTGCACTTCCGCATACAATGTTTAAAGAAGAAGAAAAAAACAATAAGCCGTTTACGAGGCATTTTGAAAAGCTCAGAAAATGCTAGGCAGTAAAATGAAAACACTACCGGGTAATTAATATACTACATTACAATACATTAATTTAATACACATTTGGAATCATTTGGAATGCGTTTAACTTAATATTTTTATAGGATTTACAAGCAAGGATTGCAGTGAAATAGTAACTTTAGAGGAAAGCGTAATTGACTGCAGTCTCACCAGAAATCACTTTACCTGGAAAACTTGTTTCAATTAAAAGTGAAATGCTTTATTTGTGTGCACTCAATACACGAAAAGTTTAAAGAAAACGGTGGAATCATTTTTGAAAGCTGAAAAACAAACTCTTCGTGTTAATTGCGAGATAATAGCGTCTAAACAGGATATCATCGTTTGAACTTCCTGTGATTTTTTTCTTTTTTTGAAATACTATATTCATATACGACAAAACATTTTTACTTCCTCCTATTGCTACTGCAAGAGGAATTATTGCGGTCGTGCCAGATTCTCGAAATTAAGTTTTCATCAGAAATACAACTTTGGATTCCCCTCATAGGAAAACAATGTTTTTTTTTAACGGATAGTCTGTATCTGTATATGTGTACAAGTGTGTGTATGTTTTAACGGAATATTTCAAAAACGAAATATCGCTCGAAGTTCAAACTTGGTATTCCTTTTAGGTAGCGTATCAGACGCGAAGATTTCGGACAAAATCCATCAACCAGAAGTGTAACTTAACTGAATTTTTTTTTTTCTGTTTTTCGTGATTTTCTAGAAAACGACTCCAACGATTTTCTTAAAATTTCGTCTACTATTTGCGCACATAAATAAATACGTATCATTTTTTATCTGATACATTTTCTCGGGAAAAGTGAATTTTTTAGGGGTTCTGAGAGAATAATAGCGTTATGCTTCACTTCAGTATAATATATAGTTTTACCATCCTACAGACGCTAATATTGCATATAGAAGCATTGATAGTTTTCCAAATTTGAAGAAAATTGGTTGACCAAAAGTGCGATTTTACTGAACAAATTTTTCGGTTTTTTGGAATTTTCTCGAAAACGGTTACAACGATTTTCTTTAAACATGGAATGAATGTTTGCTGTATAGATAAAAATCTATCACTTTTATTTGAAACATTTTTCTGGAAAAATTGATTTTAGAGGGGTATTGGAGGTCTGTTAGTTGGCTTAAATTTAAATTTACGCGTTTTGTTGGTTTTGGTATAGAGCGCTCCACATACGGCCGCTCAGATTTAAAAGTAAAATACCCGGAAATAAACATTGTACCGTTGCAAATTTAAAGGAAATTTCATGATTAAATTGTATTAGTTAGAGTAATAGAAAGTTGTTTAAGTTTCACACCAGACTTTTTTCGCCTTATGGGCACTCGAACATGTATTTCCGGAGAACACTCAATCTGACACAATGAATACGTAGTAAGAGAAAGTATAAACCGTAACTGCTTCAAATATCATTTTTATCAAGCTTTATTCGCCCATAGTCCAAATAACATTCGTGTTAGCTTTATCATATTTGTTATTATGTAATATTGTACATGTAACTAATTTATGTGAAATCTGTGTTCTGTTTTGCAGTATATTGCATGTTTATTAATTAGTTCTCTTATTATATTATTATTTATTTTCTATCAAGGTGTAACAACACAGTTTGATCAAGTAATTCACGCTAACAAAAAATCTGATGCAAAAATATTCTCCTTTATATATGTATTAGTTAGTTTTAATGAGAACAGGTAAAATACAAGATATTATTATAAGGTTATGCGCTAATTTGACGACAGTGGAAATCATTATTTACAATTTATCAATCATCAGTTTTACGACAGTGGAAATCAATATTTACAATTTATTAATCATCAATTTTACGACAGTGGAAATCAATATTTACAATTTATCAATCATCACTTTTACGACAGTGGAAATCAATATTTACAATTTATCAATCATCAATTTTACGACAGTGGAAATCAATATTTACAATTTATTAATCATCAATTTTACGACAGTGGAAATCAATATTTACAATTTATCAATCATCAATTTTACGACAGTGGAAATCAATATTTACAATTTATCAATCATCAATTTTACGACAGTGGAAATCAATATTTACAATTTATTAATCATCAATTTTACGACAGTGGAAATCAATATTTACAATTTATCAATCATCAATTTTACGACAGTGGAAATCAATATTTACAATTTATCAATCATCAATTTTACGACAGTGGAAATCAATATTTACAATTTGTTAATCATCAATTTACAGAAATTTGCATAATTTTTGCAAGAAGCTCAAATTTGGTATTCCGTGTAGGTACTACCATCGGCATCAGACACGAAGATTTCGGGCAATATCCATCAACCAGAAGTGTGACTTTACTGAATATTTTTTTTCCAGTTTTTTGTGGTTTTCTCAAAAATGATTTTATTTAAATTTTGTATACTATCTATATACATAAAATATCCATCACTTTATTAGTAACCTTTTCATGGAAAAATTGATATTCTGGGGGTTGTGGGGGAACAATAAGCATTATGCTGTCCACTTCAGTATAGCATATGGTTTTTACCAACTATATAATATTAATACACATTCGAAGCATTGATACAATTCCAAATTATTTAAAAAGACTCAGTTAACCGGAACTGCAATTTTAAGGAATGGTTTTTGAGTTTTTTGGAATTTACAAATGAAAACAGTTAAAACGATTTTCTTTAAACTTGGAGTGCTTGCTCCATAGATAGAAACATTTCACTTTTATTTGAAACATTTGTCTGTCAGATTGTTTAAATTTAATTTGCTCAAGGTTTCTTAGTTTTGACTTAGAGCGTTCTATAGATAGATAGATAGATAGATAGATAGATAGATAGATAGATAGATAGATAGATAGATATAGATAGAGATAGATAGATAGAAGATAGATAGATAGATAGATAGATAGATAGATAGAAGCTAGATGAATAGATAGATAGATAGATAGATAGATAGATAGATAGATAGATAAAAATGTTTTATTGATTAAGATCCGGACAGTCCGAGTGAAGCAAACGATCCGCCCTGGCCAGTATTAATAAGCATGCCACTAAGTGGTATACAGATGGGTCTAAGACCCTCGAGGGAACCGGGGCAGGGGTGTTTGGGCCTAGAACCAAGACTCGGGACCCATGGGCACGTTTCCCTGCATCTTCCAGGCGGAAATTCACGCTGTTGGAAGGTGCATTCAGTTTAACCTCGATAGGGAATATCTGAATTAGGAGATAGTTATCCTATCAATAGCCAGGCTGCCCACAAAGCACTGAGCTCCTATGTTATCAGTTCTAAAACGGTTTGGGAATGCCTAGGTAAGCTTAAAGACCTAGGCAGAAGAAATAAAGAAACCCTGGGGGTTAGCTTCTGTGGGGAGATGGAGGGAACTACGATACATCTCCTCACTGACTGCGACGCCGTCATCCAAAGAAGATTTAATAGCTGGGTTGTTACCAGTTAGGGGAGGAGGAATTACCGACCCTAGTATCCTCCAGGATCCTGGGATTCCTCAGGGAGCTCAACCTGGAGAGGGTGCAAGCTCATCTACGGCATCAGAGGAGGGGGTACAATAGATCCCCTAAGATGGTCGCAGTACAAAACCCTCGAAAAAAAACTGAACATTGTAACGTTGCAATTTTAAAGAAAATTTCGTAATTAAATTATATAATAAGAATGAGAGAAAGTGGTATGAGTGTTTCACAACAGATTTTTTCTTGTTCAAGGGACTTCTAAACATGTAAAGACTCACTTTTGAAAATTTACACGAATGCAATGCGTTCTTTTATATCAGTAAGAGAAGAAGGTTAAAAGTGATAGAGAAAAACTACTAACTAGTGTTCACTGGGACTTAATCATGTTGTCACTCTGTCGATATGACTGAAGATATTCTGAAGACTCAAATGGCTCAATGGTTGAAGACTTAATAATCTGTCGATCACTATAAAATAAGGCTCTCATAAGCAAAATCTCTAATATAAGTATTTTTGGGCTGAAAAATTCATATGGACTCCTGAAGGAAAAAATTGACCTATTTTTCCAATTATAGAATGATAACGTTAGTGCTGATAACAAAATTTAATCAAATGAAAAAAAAACAGAACTTATTGACCTATTTTCTTTAAATAGGACATTTTAATATATTAAACATATTTCATCAGTTAACATTCAATAAATTGTACATATTCAGTAAACATTCTAACAAAATATTTCAACAACATCTGTATTTAAGTTCAAGGTAGTTTCATTAGTAACACTTTGTACGAAAAAAAAAAAGACATAAAGCGAGCTGGTGATAATGTACCATTGCTGTTGTTGTTGTTTTGTTATTAGTATTGTTGTTGTTGTTGATGTGAACGCCTAGTACTTTCATTTACAATGGCAGTCATTTTTATTTTATTCTTTTTTTTTTATGTAAAGGTCATTGGCTTAAAACTTTTTTAGATTGTAGATTTCATACCGTTCTTATACGTGACCTCCTCTCTCAATTTAGCATAATATAGAATAAATAAACAAATATAAAAATATTGTAAATAATTACTATAAAGAAATGGTTTTTAAGATTTGAAGAAAAAGGAAAAATATCAGTTGTAAAAACACTTAAACGATTTTCTGTTATGGCTTGTAATTGAAACCATTTTACTCGACAAATTTTCAACAATCTTGGAATTATATATTAGAATATAATTGACTCAAGTTTATAAATCAAGATGGTATGGGCACCTGCACTGAATGAAACCATCACTTACGGCCAAGACAGCGTATGAAATCGAGGTGATGGGACGAAAAGAATTAGTTAGACCAAAGTTGAAATGGGGGGGGCGTTATTTTCGTACTTCCGAGACCTTAAAGCATGTATTTCCGTTGAAAACTCAATTTTCAAAATTCGACACGATCGTAGTATCTTTCACTGGGAGAAGTTAAAAAAAAAAACGAACATATTATAATTCACATTGCAACATATTATAGCAATTATGATTGTTTATAACGCAAATGTAGAGAATGTAATATTGTGTTTATTGCCATTGAATAATATATGGTTTGGATTAAAAAAAAAAAAAATTGAAATTTCGTAAGAATTCTGGAATTCCTATTTTGTCTACAAACTTATAAATAATTGTGGCACAACTACATAAAACTTAGGTTTCACATTCTAACTAAATTCCTTAATAATAAGGAATTAATGTTACCATATTAAATTTTGGAAATATGGAAGCTCTGTGGCAAAATATAATTTTCTTTTGGGTGATTATTTAAAAACTCCATAGTGGAATTGATAAGAAAAAAATGGTGGAATTGCCTACTTTTTCAGGCGGGCTAAACGACCACCAAATTAGGTGTCGTGGACGGCTGGTGGGAGGCAGAAGCATCTAAATTGCTATTAATATTTTTGAAATGAATATAAAATTTAGCAATTTATACGTGGGTCTCGAACTGGGGACTTCACAGTTGTTACAGTTAGTAACTATGCTCACAACCACTGCAGCAAAATCTGCCTTATTGTAAATAAAGTTTCGTCTCAGTTCGCGCAAATGAAAGTGCAAGGACATTCATTAAAGAACGGATTTTTGGTTTTTCACGAAAACAGTCCTAGAGAAATTCTTTTCACTTTGGTTAAATAATATATATATATTATATATAAATTAATATATATATTAATTATATATTAATATATATTTAATTGGAACACTTCCGTTTTTGTAAGTTTACTGGGAAGATTGATTTTAGAGGACGTTAAGTTTCCTTCTAAACTGCCATTCTTAATTCGGAACAACAGACGGTAAACAAAATTTAAAAAAATAATAAAATAAAAAGACTATAATCTTATTTTATAATATTATGTTAAATTATAGAATATTATCTTGTAAAAGAAATAGTTTTAAAAAAATAATCAAATTTTAATCCATACTTTAGTGCTCACAGTAAATAAACGTTCTTAGTTCGTGAAATAACAAGCTATATTTTTATTCATAGGGTTTTTTAGGTTATTTAGGTCAGTGTTTGAATTAACATGATTTGCTTTTTGCTTCATTCATATATTATAGATATAATGTGACGGAATTTCTTATAGATATAAATAAAAGAGCTGACTTCAACTTTATGTTTTCGTTATCACTATGCATATCAACAAGTGCAGCGGTAACGAAAACATTAAGTTGAAGTCAGCTCTCTACATGAATTTGATAACTTTACTCTGTCGATGGATGAAACTCCGAAACCGAACAGGAATAAAAGAAACACGCATGCTACAAATAAATAAAATTCAACAAATAAAAGACTTAAAAAGTCAGTACTTTTAAATTTATTATCTTTAAGATTATTGTATGGAGTTTAATAATTTTTACGCCTGATATTTCTACATATTTCGATCCCAACAGGAGTCCTGCCAACAGAAAATAAAGTGCACGTGGACTACGATAAGCCCAAGAGTTCAGGCTCATTCCCACATCAGCTCCTGCACCAATAATAAAAGTCAGATCTGCTGTAATACGTATCAGGTGTATCTAGTGTAAGAGGTCAGCGTGTCCTCAACCACAATGGTTTTTCCAATTAGATCTTTTGATTGTTGTTTTCCTCACCTTTTCACATTCAATCTGGTGCAGTGATTCCAAAAGTAGATCGAGCTATCTTTTTCAAGGTTTACCTTTAATACTAGCTCAGCCAGTATCTTCCCAAGGAACATTCAGGTAGTTCTCGTAGGATGGTTATTGACACTAGATATTTCTCTAAGGGTCTTGACTCCCATTTGCTTTTTACAACCTAACAACAGAAAAACATTCATACCACACACAAATATGGCCTGCAGAGATAGTTTGTTCTACAACTACTTTGGGTCTGGCGTAGTAACTCAGGCAAGCTTTACATTACAGGATTTTCTCGAAGTCCCGACTACATTCTGTGTAGAGACACTGATATCCAAAGAATCAGGAATTGATCTTCTAAATCTTAAAGGATTTATAGCTTTGCATTCACTTTCTCAACAATTTCAACTTACAAGTTAACTTTTCTCCCTGCCAGGACTAACGCAGCATCGCAGTCTAAGATGCCAGTGGCCATTATAGTGATTAGGTCCGCTTGAAGCTCATATAATATGCACTAGTTCTGAACTACTTTCTGCTACTAACTAACTTCAGTTCTTTGTTCAGACCCAGATAGCAACTATACTAAGCTTTAAACTTATAATTTCCTTCACTTAGTTTTAATCGTAGGTATTTCAGTATCGAGGGATCGCTCTACAATACTCTACATTATGGAAGGGCTGTTTCCTGTCAGCCCCAACGCTGGTATTTGCAACTTCAAGGATAAGCAGAAAAGAAAAGCAACATTCCTAAACTCCTTGAGACGATCTGGTAATCCAATCAGCAAGGTGCTTTCCTTCTTCCTTTCTCAACCGGACTTGGGACCGGCTTAAGTTTACTTCAACTCTTAATTTACAACCTAACAACAATAGGCAAAAAGAGAGAAAGTATGGTTTGAATGATGAAGGCAATCATGGGAATAGAATATCAAGATAAAAGAAGAAATAGATAAGAGTTGTCAAAACAATCAAAACTTGATCAATAAAGCAAAAGAAATTCCATGGGATCTCCAGCACAGCATATTGACAGTAAGGGCAGCCAGTGGGTGAATGGCTACCAAGAAAGAGGATTTAGATTGGTTCTAATAGATTTGATTGGGATGTTTTTTAAATGTTAAATAAAGTAAGTGATTCTGTAAATTGAATGAGCAATTGAATTTGTAAATTGAATCAGTAATTGAATCTGTAAATTGAATTTGTAAATTTTCGAATGGTTAACCATTCAGTTTACTAGAAAAGGTGACCTAGAGGTGCAACCGTGAATAATTGTGAGATTTCATGCCATATTATAACATACAGGTACAAAAGAAAAACAGAATTTTTATACCTTCTCTTGGCTGATTATGAAATATTATCACAAAGAAATGGAATTTTACGCTAAATCACATTCTATATTATAAAAATTTCAGATTCCTTATCCTTAAGAGAAAAAGAGATTGTGGTTAACATATTCTGAATTTGAAACGAGCTATTTCAAGGAGTGATTTGTATGTTACTATTATGGAAAAGTAGTGCATCTGCGGTGGTAGAAAACATCAGTGATTTTTTTCAGTAAGGCATCAGCCTGCTTCATTTTGGGTCATCGCCCGTTTCTGGGGCGTTCACCTATCTCTAAATAGTCTTATTTCGAGATGTGATTATGTCACACCAGATTTTTCTTTTTATTCCTGCCTGCAGGATCATGTCAAAATTCGATCATGTCAAATTTTTGAAAAAAAAATTCACTTAAAGTGTTTGTTTTAGGTTCCCTTGAGAAGGGCAAAAAATGGAAGCACAAACTTGATGTTCTATTTGGGTACCAACAAGGGATCCGGTACGAAATGTTCGGTCAAAATCCATCAACCAGAGAAAATTTGGCCTATTTATTTATTTTTTAGTTTTTCACAGTTTTCTGCGAAAAACAGCTCAATCAATTTGCATAGTGCATACTGCTGCACATACATAAGCACATGAGCCCTATTAATTTTGAATGAAAATTTATTCTGGATAATTGATTTCTCTGGCTTACTGGGAGGGTAGCATTTTTGAAGCTTTTTCCTAAAATGTAATTTCTGTATTATGTACGCACTGGAAAGTCCGACCATTTTTTGAGATTTTCTTGGAAACGACTTCACAAAATTTTTGTTGAAATTTTGTATGGTTAACTGCACGATTATAACTTTGTTACTTCCTTATTCTCTTTCTCTTCTAGTTTCAGTGTAGAGGATTTACAAAAGAGTCCGTCAAACTACTCTGTCACTGCCCATGATTGACTTCGCTCTGTTTACTGTCATGCTAGTTTCTCTAAGGCATTTCATTTGCTTTTTCTGATCATATAATTCGCACATCCTTTTGGTTTCTTACCAGTACATCTGGCTTCGTAGTCTTGTTTTGGATGACTTGTGTCATTATCCATCCTTGGTGAGTGTGCATAACCATTCAACAATTGCTTCACAACCCAGATTGCCTTGCGCAAGTCCCTTCTTATCTTAACTCTCATTCTTTGGAGGTATATCATTTCCATCATTCGTATGCGGTTATTACAGTTCTTGGAAAAGGAGAGTCTCATTCATATGTAAGTTTTGGGAGGTATATTGAATTAAATATTCTAAGTTTTGGATGCTTAGATATCTCTCTTTTAGTGACAAAGTTTTTATTGATGGCTTGGAATAACAGCATACCTTGAATATAGCTCGTCTTTAATCCTGTCATCTGAGCTAATCAAAACTCCTAAATATTAACAGATGTCCCAAAGGTTTCCTCTTTATCCTTATCATACTACTCTTTTCTGGTCTGCATAATATCATGGTTATTCTTTTTTCAAGTCTCACTTGCATATTTTTCTTTACCAATTCTTAAAACAAATAATGACATTATTTAGGAGCATTGCCTTAAAATCTGCTATTAAAGCTAGTTCACCTGCATATAGCAGAGAAGAGAATGGTATCTATACTAGTTTAAGTTTATAAAAAACTGGAAAAACCGATATTAGGATAATTCAGGAGGATCGATGTTACATTCAAGTCCTCACCTCCCCCCAAATCTGGATAATGTATGGCTTCATAATTGCAGTAAGAGAAAGTCGAGTGCATGTTACCCGACATTTTTTTCTTCTTATTTTTTTTTTTTTAAGAAAAGCTACCTTTAATGATTACCACTTCTTTAAACAATGAATTAACCAATGTAATTAATAAAAATAAACACGTACAACCCAACACTGATATATACTTTACAGTACAAAAACGCCAACAATAGAAGTTTATTTTGGCAATTTCGAAACGAAAATTAATGTATCCTCTTTATATTATTACTAGTAATCAAAAAATGTGGTGGAGTTAAACAAATAAAAAAAAAACAAACAAAAATAACTTGGTTTATTAGTAAATTATTTATTAGGATGGTATCCATAGTAACTAGAACGGAACGTACAGGGAGGGCGGAAAGCCTAATTTGTTCACTGAAGTGTCTTTGTAGATTTGGTAATAGGTTCAGTATTTTGTAGCTTTAATTAATGTTTGGATGGAGTGAAGCGTGTCTCGATAAATATATATAAAAGATTTAGTAGTGATCTAGAATTAGTCTTCAGCCGGCCATTAGAACTAAAAGTGGCAATCTTGTGATATAAAGGAGGCAATTTTCTCGTAGTAATGAATGTCAAATTTTCAGATAACTCGTAATTTTTACTAAATATTTAGTTCCCTTAACATTCTCCAGGTGATGGAAACCGTACATTGCAAGACATATTGTAGAGGAAAGTCTAAAGCTTCAGTTTTCCCAAAACCGTTATTAAGTTTTGGGAAAATGAAGAAAATGTTATTTTAGCAAAAGTTCTGGGTGCGTGCGTGTGTTTCCATGTTTTTGTGAGCATTTGTGAGCAGGAAGAGAAAGTAAAAAAAAAAATCTGTTATGGAAAATTCACACGAGATTTTTTTATTTATCCGATCAATTTTCTTCAATCATCGTATTTGTTAATTATCTTTAATATTTGTAGGTTTGTAATGGGAACCGTACAGAACACTGAAGTGGCCGCCAAACTTTATACCTCAAAAAAATCTCTTTGAAAAATTATTTTGTAGGGGGAAAATGTTTGGAATAAAAGTGATAGACCTACGTGTATATATGTATAGGATTTATTATTAATGAAAATTTTGGGAGCAATTTTCCATGGAAACTGGGATAAATTGGGTAAAAAAAAAAAAACAAATCAGTAAAATGGTAGGTATTTTTGTGTAAAACTTATTTTACCGAAACCTTGCTGCAGAATCTTGTGATACTTTCAAAACGAAATAAAAACATTGAACTTTTTATGATTTTTCTGTTTTATTTATTTATTTATTTATTTTTTCTTACACAATGTATGCACATATTCAGGGAAAGAGAGAGGAAAAGGGAAAGAAAGAGAAGATAAAATCGAAAAACCGATTTTTTCAGCCATCTTCTTTTTCCATTATTTTCGGACAATTTCTAGAACCGAAAAACTCAGTTTTTTAATATCTGTCAAAATCATAATTCTATTTCTGTAAAAAATTTATTTTTGCTAAACGTAGTATTACAGTTTTATTTATTAAACATCACGCTTACATTAAAAAAAGGAACCATGTTTATGGCAATTATATTTTAAGTAATAAACAATATTTCCTGTTTAAAATTTATGTAAATTGTTTGACATTTAATTTTAATACTAATACTAATAATTGTTATCGATTAGATTTTTTACTTTTATGGTCATTAAAATATTAATATTAAAGATTTGCTTCGTTATCTTATGTTAATTTTTATGTCCCTTTATTTTTTTTTTTAAATTAACCATAATAATTGGTATATTAAAAATATTTTAACAAAAGGATTGTCCTCGATGCACGTTATTACATTCTAGTTATTTACAAAAAAATTTAACTAAATTCTGGAGTATAAATATTTCAAATTGACATGACCATAAAATTCGACCAATGGTGTAAATTCAAAACTATGTATATTCACTCTTCAATTCACATATCAATGAAACGTATTGTGTTGTGTTTTATCTCAATAACTATGCTAATTTTGGCGATTGTTAATTTGTGAAGAAATTCGTCGGTAAAACTAACAAGATGTGAGTTGTTACGTTTTGGTGTGTGTGTGTCGTTTATTTGGTGAAAATATCGGATAGCTTTTGTAAATCGATATGTCCGGCAAGATGGATAGATATGTGTAGAGAGTCAATTCCGCCTGCGACTTCTTCGAAGTACTTTTGAGGATTTTCTTGCATGCTAATGGGTGTAAGTGAGATGTTTGAAACTATAGTTCATATCAGTGGGTTTATTGTATCCAACCGCGGTACTGATGGGATTATTGAACCCAAATTGTATTTTAGAGAGTTTTATAGGGAAAGCTATCAACGATAAACTTTTCCACTATAGTGCCACTTCAGTTCAATATACGGCACTACTTCTTCATTAATTCTCGTATTAATAAACATTAAATGCGTTGCCTGACTAACAAATTTAAAGAAAATCTGTTAATCGAAAAGATTTCTCTTGTTTTTTTGTAATTTTCCAGAAAAAAACCCAAGTATTTTTTTTTCAACTTGGAATCCCAACTGCACATACATAAAAGTAGGAATTTTTAAGGAATTTGTAAGTTAATATTTGTGTTAGTATTTATTTACTGCCGTTTAAAACTGACAAGTTGGGCTCGCAGGCATTACGAGAAAGTGATGTGACTGTTTCACACCAGATTTGTGTTTTTAATAAAAAAACTTTTCTTTCAAAAATTGTATTTAGGCTAAATAAAAATAGTGATAATGAACACGTATATCTGTTTCGCTCTGATTGTTATGATATTTATTTAATGTTAATCAATGTAACCACACTATGTACTTATACGTTTATATATATATGTATAAATATGTATAATATATAAAGATTATGAAAGTAAAGTTTTTGTGTATTTAATATTAGTAAATAACGTTCACCTTATTACAAAATTATTTCTATCTCCTAGTAACAACGAAAGGAATTGGCCACTACAATATAATGGTGATAATTTTGAAAGTATTTTCGACAAATCATGACAATATTTTGTTCATTCAATCACTATGTTTTGTATTTGTTATTCTATAATGCTAACAATAACTTTGATTGTTATTGTATGTCGTATTTTTAATTCGGGCACCAGTGACCATAGCGCAACCCAATGACTTAACCCAGCTTCTAACATCATCCGCTAATTTAGAACATTCGCAAAATCGCACAGAATAATCTATATGTGCTGTAGAACTCTGATAATCGAACAGATTATAAAAAGCTAATCCGAAAAATGACCTCGCAATTTATAATGTACATCATTTCCTCATAAAGCTGTTGGCATCAAACCAAACTCCATGTGAAAGGGTTCAACAAAGCGCCACAACCTTCAAGGTAAAATCAATCTCGATAATTCAAAATCCTTAGAACCAGGCATCTTTCTATCATTTGGCCCCCCCCCCAAGGACTAGATACAAAATCCGTTGTTAGGAAAAATTATACGAATCTTTGTTCACTCTCATCCAACACACTTCCTTATAATCAATCCAATATGACATTTACAATGAATTTCTGTCATTTCTTATACGGGTATTTCTCTTGTACTTTTTTATTTCATTTAAAGATTTTTTTTTTTATAATAATTTGTTTTATATTTTTATTACTTTATGCATTAAATAAGTTTCTGAGATTCGCTACAGATTCTCCTAAGTACAATTCGATTAGTTCCCTCCACGAACATTAAAGAATTAAGTATATCTTAAGTAGCTAAGTTTTTATCTAAAATTCTCTTTTAATCTTATTTTTGTATTAGGTTTTTTGTTCGTCCTTTTCCTATTATTGGATTAGCCCTGGTTACTCTTTTATTTTCAATCTCAGAGTTATAGATCATTTTCTGGCACTCTAATTTATTATGTAAATATGTATTGGACGTAAAATAAAGGATATTATTATTGTTGCTTTATTATTTATCAGTATATTATTTATTATTACGATAATTTAGAAATATTTTGTCAAAATCAATAATATAAAGGTGTGTTCATGCTTCGAATACAATCCTTATAACAAAATCGCTTTGAGGATATTTGAGATGAGGAACTAATCCGCCCTAGAGTAAGCTTCGTGTTTTTAAGCAAAGAAAATTTACTCCGCATTCGGAAGATAGAAGGCAACCAATCATTTCAATGGAAAGAGAAATTTGTGTGAGTGTTTCACACAAGATTTTTTTTTTTTGCAAAACGTGACAGACATACGGCTTCTTCTTATAGTAATAAGAGAAAACTATATGTGAAACAAATTATCCATTTGTAAATAATTTTCATTGTCTTTGTTATGAATTGGGATTTAACATTTTACCATTACAAAAATTAATTCCGTTACAATGCAAGACTTCAGGAAGTATTGTAATTCTGTCACATTTTCTGACGATTTTACTGACTAGTTTTGTCAGTTTTGCACGATTTTATTACAAATAACTACAACAATTTTCGTTAAATTCGTGTACTATCTATTCAGTTAATTTTTTTTTTTTTGCGGCGCAACGACAGCGATGGTCAATAGCGCCTACATACTTAAATGACTGTCACTTTTAATTGTAGTTGTATTTTCAGGAAAATTGAAGAATTTTTGAGGGTTCTGGAGGAAACAGCAATGTTAAGCTTTCCTCTAAAGTATCACTTCAGTATAATGTATCCGGAGACCGGCAGTGCACTAAGAAGATTCCAGGCGC